>JASFXW010000103.1:0-161324 GCA_030490835.1 Annona cherimola | reverse complement strand
ACTAGAATTAATCAAAATAGCTCTTAATTTCATCTAGTAAGGACCTGATTCAGGCCCTATTTGGCTCTTGCCTTCGAAATGCGAGAAATGCTAGTGTCTAACTGGCTACATTTATTGGAGCATTTTTATTTGGCTTTGTTGTCAACTATTCATAAAAATCTTTTTGCTGATATGAAAATTTTATTTCCCTCACATTAATATGCATTTTATAATTTTATTTATTTATAAGGATATTTTCATCATTAAATTTTTTTACGCCCATAATTTTAAGCGAGCATTGTAGGTATATATAAAAATTTTACGAAAGTCATATCCGGTATATAATTTTAACCAAACCTTGTACATATCGGGTGTAAACACCCTTTATTGAGATACTAATTCTTGTTTGCTTCAAAATCTTGATGCTACTTTAGGCATCAGGACAATTTGAGGACTATCTTAAGAGGACAGTACTTGAAACTTGAAGTACCATGATAGTAGGATGCTTATCAATACATGAAACTTCTGCATCAGTAGCCTCGAGACTTCTGCATACGCATCCAATATATGCATACGATCGGCGTGCAATGCACGTGCAAAGAGCTCACTCACATATGCACCGTCCGTCCGTCTCTGCGCGCGCGCGAGAGACTGAAATGCTACTCTATCGTTCACCGCCGCTTGTTTCGTCGTATTTTCGGCTTATTCAGTGGTCATTAGTTTCTCGTCCGAAGATGACTTGGATGAAGACGTAGCTAAAGAGTGGAGAAGAATAATAATAATAATAATAATAATAATAATAATAATAAACAAAAAGAATAATATATTTCAGACAAGGATCCTGTGATGAGATTCGAATACTAGTATTCTCCTGTAATTGGTAATGAAATTCGATAAATATAATTTTTATCATGTTATATAATTTTTTTTTTTTGGTCTTCTTTGTGTTCATATTGGGCCCTATGGCTTGTATCACGCGTATATTGAAGTTTAATCAATCCGAGAATTTTGCTTGATTAGCTACTTATAAAGGCGAGATCAGCACAAGTACTTACAATAAATAGAAGATAGTTTTGGAAAGAAAAAATTGAATAATCATTAAAAAGCTCGTCAAATAAAATTCTGAATAATTTTATGGGTAACTTGCAAATATACCCGTACAATTTAATAAATTGCAAATATGCTTGCATAGTTTCAAAAATTATAAACAAGTCTACATAATTCAACCATACTTCTAAATATGTCTGCACCACTATGCCTCTGTTATGAAAATAGTTATAGTATGGGTATATTTTTCAAATATATGCAAACTATGTTTTTTTTTTTGTATTTCAAAAATTATGAAAAAGATAAACTATAAATATAATCACATAATTTGCATATATTTACAGACATACTCATATCATAATATACGTGGATTTTTTACAATTATGAAAGTAGAAAAGTATATCTATAATTCTAGTCCAACTAGGTAAGTATATTTGCAAACTACTTTAATTTTAGTTATATAACAATTTTCTACATGTGTATGAGACTCACTTTCATGGAAAACCTGTGTTCTAGTGAAAAAAAAAAAAAAATGGTGAACAAGTAAAACCTCTCCAAAGAGGCACGCCTTGATGATAAATAAAATTTTGATTCAGTTATCTCGTTTAATTAACCATATCCAATGAAGCGATGACGACTCCTGAGGATTGAGAAGTAGCTAATAGATAGAAGCGAGCCTAGGAAAGATCGTCATGAATGTGTGCGTCTAGTTATTTCTGCAGCCGACTTCACGAAGATTCCAAACCTTCGGAAATATCACCGACTTGTTTAAATTGTATGTTACATGGTAGCACGGAACCCCTTACTTTTTAAATTAGTCTTCTTAGATTTAAATCATTTATTGTATTTATTGAAATATATTGTTAATGATTTCGAAATTCTATGAAAATGTTTATGCATTCTTTTCAGGTTGTTATGTATATATTTTAAAATTAATAATTATATATATCCACTTCCAAAAAAACGTAAATCTTGTACAGCAGAGCACTTGTTGAGGGCACACGGTTTTTGGTCATTTGGCGAGCCACAGCTCACAGGCGGCGCGCCAGCTGGGATCTGTGACCCGCCCGTCTGGCCTAAGATCCAGCCGATTGAAGGTGAGCTGGGATTCTGAGAACACTTCTGGCGCCGCCTTCATTCACCAGACATCAGAATATTATTGTGAAGTATACAAGGGCCCACCATCGCATTTTACGGAAGATCCGCTAAATGACTAATGATATCTATTTCTAAATATATATGCTTACAAGGTCGGACTAATATTGCATTTATGTCCTGAGTTTTCTACAGTTGTAAATATATTGAATAATTGCCTAAAATTATAAATGTATTCTCTCTTTGTCATCATGCCTTTAGAATTTTTTATAAAATAATGAAAATATCTGTGATCATGCCTTTAGAATTTTTTATAAAATAATAAAAATATCCTTTTAAACTAAAGGGATGTACTTGTAAAATAATATGAGAGATGCCTTATGATTTTCGCCATTTGCGCCTAGGTTAAAAATATAATTTTTTATTTATTTTATTTTTATAAAATTATTAATCTAAGTATATATTATTTATAAACTAAATTTTAATATTTTTGAAAACCTATATACAATAACTAAAATATCATAGCGTTTGAAAAATTAAGAATATGTATTTTAAAAAAGTAGCAAGTGGGTTACAAATTAAATACATTCAAATTAATAAGTTTATATGTTTTGAACTCATCCGGATTGGCTAGCATTTATGATCCATCTAAAATAATTAAACCCATATATGAACCAATTTAAGATTTTTATATGTGTGGCTAGATGAAAAATGAAGAAAAATAAAAAATGTACATAATATTAAGCAAAGACTTAAGAATGATGCTAAGTATAAATATAAAAGAAAAGTGATTTTGTTAGTTCGGACCATGAAAATGTCTCTATTGGACCACCTCAAAATTTCGATTATAACATTTTTCTTTGTATACTTATATATCTAAGTGTAATTCACATATAAATCAAATTTTATCATGTTTGAATATGTGTATATATTCTGTTGGGATTTTTAAAGATAAAGACATTTTAAATACATATCTACATATAGATTTTTAAAATCTCAAAAAAATATATACACATATCCAAAATAATAGAACTTGATGTATATATTAAGTGCACTTAGATATACAAGTGTATGAAGAAAAAATAAATGAAGGATTGTGAATGAGTTTTTTTAGATAGACTATGTGAGATATTTGTTTAATCCAAACTAACATGATCGTTCATCAATATAAAAATTAAATTTGATATAAAATGCATAATAATAGTGAAATTTGAACTGTTGAGGAAATTTGTCAACACAATAAAAAAGTTAAAAATAAATTATTAATTTTTTAGTTGCAAGATACCAATGAAAATTTCATGAAAATTAATTTCTTTCCATTATTTTTCAACGGGCCCACACCAAAGATTACATGACAGCAACAACTAGCAGAGGTATCAGGAGCATTTCGAGATTTGACAGGAAACGCGTTCCATCACACGCATCAAACAAGTTGCCAAAATCGAAAAAAATACACCAAATTTGCTTTTGGTTTGATCCAAACCATCACTCGTGACCATGAGTAAGTACATGGCCAAGGTGAAGCCGGCGAGCATAGTACACCACACCACGAACTTGTTGAGGATAAATCCAAAGTGTTGTCTTTCAAATGACGTGCAGCTAGCAATGTCAATCAAGATGCCAAAATCACGAATTTTCCTTTTAAAAAAAAAAAAAAAAAAAAAAATTGGGCCAGAACAGTGGCTCGTTACTATGAGAAATTTATATTTTAAACCTTCTAACTTTGCCTATTTGCATTTTAAACCCTAAAGTTTTGTTGTTTGCATTTTAAATCTGAAAATTTTGATTTCTTTGCATTTTAAACCTTGACTTATAACAATGGTGTTAAAAACAAATGCTAATTCGTACAAAGTGACTTAAATGCCCTCCAATGTTAAGAAGAAATATTTTTACAATTTAAATCGGACTATTGGGCTTTATTTATTTTGCTTTGGGATTCTCCAACAATATCTTCACCTTTGATACAAATTTGATTGTTTTTTAAAATATTTGAGAGTATTTCTATTATTTTGCATAAATTAAAGGTAGCTTTTAACACTGTTATGAGTCAGAGTTTTAAATTCAAAGGAACTAATGTTTTCAGGATTTAAAATGCAAATGACTAAATTTTAAGACTTAAAATGCAAATATACAAAATTAGAGAGTTTAAAAATGGAAAAAGCGTACCTCAGACCGATAGAACACAGACGATTACAGTAGAGCGGTACAAGTGTCAAATTTCGTCTTCATTTCGATTCGGTGAGGCCAAACATGCATGTGAATGTGATGATTGTGGTCAACTTATGGACGTCTTTTCGAGGCAAACTAGTTTCAGGTGTGTAGCCAAATATTCTCATTTGGGTGCCTCTTGAGGTGACCTTTTGCAATTTTCTGCAAACATGTATTGCTTTGAATTTAAAGCGGCCAATGTTATTTCAGTTTAGTTGCAGCCGTTACACGTCCTGTTCTTCCATGTGGATGCGTCCCTGATATATGGGCAGGGAATTATATATAATGCGTTATATTATCCATCGTGTGGAATATATATCTGCCAAAACTTAGGTTGCCGGAATGGGGATATTTAAATTTGCTTTCATCTCCATTTATGATTTTTTTTCGAAAAATTGAAGTCATTTGGCAACCCTACCAAAGCTCTATCACTTTGCCCCAACGTGTCAACTAACATTTTAGGAGAAGCAAAAAATTTGTCCCTCTCCACTGGCTTCCTGCTTCAACTAAACTTCTCGCATTACTAATATAAGATACCCCTCTCTCCTTCATACAAGAAAAAAAAAAAATTCCCCATTAAAATGAGATAAATTGTTTTCTGTTGGTGCACATCATCTACCAAATGCTTCATACTTAGGGTAAATTTTGTTACATTTATTTATATCACATATATTTTCTACATCACAAATAAAATCATAATTTTTACCTTCCTTTTTTATCTTATTTTTCTACCATATTAATTGACTTTTAAAGTGCACATTGTACGTAATGTTTTATTTTTGTGCGTGTGTATCTTTATTTTTTGTGCGTGTTTAGATTACTATTTACTTTCATTATAGGTTAATTTCATTGATATTGAATGAGATTATTTAAGAAAAATTGTAGTCATTTAAAATAAATCAAAATTTATGAAAAGCTTATATTCAAACTCTTTGAAATCATCGTGATATCTTTAAATTTATTTTTTGTAATTTAAAAGTATAACTAATTATGATAAATTTAAAGATTAATTCTTTGTCTACATGTTAGTTTAAATAAATAAAAATACTTTCAATATAATATAGCCAAAGAGACATGTAATAATTAATGAAAGCACTTTAAAGTACTGCAGACAAAAACTCTACAATATTTCATCTCAAGTACATTTTGTTAAAGTTCAACTACAAAAGGATTTTTATAAAAAGCGTTGAAATTTGACAGCGGGGCCAAACGGCTTAATTCTGCATGCGGTTATTGTAAAACTCCTAACTTTTAAATAATTTTTTTAAAATGATTGTTGTGTGAATAAATGAATCAAGATTTGAAAATTGTGTTCCATCAAAAAACAGATTTGATAATTGTGTAAATTTTGATGATGATATACTTTTAAATTAGTAATGGATTGATTTTCAATACCCAAGTTGGATAACAAGTGAGCACAAGTGGGCTTATGTGTTCTTTTAATCTAATTTGAAGTAACAAAGTATGGTTATGAAATTTGGTTGCATATGAGGAGGTAAGGTTTCAAGGTAGACTTTAATGAAATAAGACTCCGTTTCTTCGTAACCAAGTTACCTAGAAGTTGAGTCATATAATCTTTCTAATTTTTAAGATTTTGATCATTGATGAAAAATTCAATCTATTTAGTGTATTTAATATCATTTGTTTATTTAGAAAATCAAGTTTCATTCCTATCAAGTATGTTTATAGGTCACATGTATTTAAATATATATATATATATATTCATATGTAAATTATGAAAAATGTTTAGATTCATTCGTACATTTATTATAATTTAATAATAGTTTATAGAATCATTTATCCATATATTAGTGATATTTTAAATGATTTACATGTTGAAAAAATTACTTTAAAATTAATATTGTAGCATTAAATTATTTTATTATACTGATTTTACACATTTATAGATAAGACTCATATACAATAAAGCTAAACAAAGAAAAAGATTTCCAAGATACTATAAATAGTACTAAATATAATGGATAGAGTAAAATTTTCATCAACTACCAATATGTTAAATACGAAAGAAACTACGTAGACAACAAGTTTCATAGAAGCGAGACCAAACAAGATATAAAATTTATAATTTTATTTTTGAACAAATATCATATGTGGGGCCACAAAGAGATAAAGATTGAATTAAATTAAACCCCTAATGTCCCAACTATGGGGCGTGAGCTAAGGTGGCATGGGATTGGGCAGGAAAAATAATTGAAGGTTAATAGAATTATGTTAAGAGAGAGAATAGTGCATGGAAGCCCTTTAGGGGGAAGCATTGATAGCACCAATTAAAGAGAAAAGGATGAGTATGTAAACAGAATGTAAAATTTTGTATTTTTATTGATATTTTTAAAATGGGTGTACCGAAGAAATTATATTTTTAAGTTAATTTTTAAAATGATAAAATTAATTAGCGAGATAAATATAGTGGACGGTGATAAAAATTTTAATATGATAAAATAATAAATTATAGGTATGGGTATATTCTATGCGATATTCATAAAATTAATAAGGGAGGGCCATTTGAGGTTTTGATTTAGAGTTCGGTTATATAATTTAGGTACGGGACATGATTAGTGCGTCGATGAAAATGGAACGGAGACAGTTCATATGAAATAATGGTAGAACTGACAAGTACCCATGCAAATGAATATTTACGAAAAGGGAGTTCGGTGGTGTGGAGTTGTAAAGGGGCCCACTCACTTTGTTAATTAAATTTAAGTTATAAATAGGTGGCTTTTATATCAAAAAATAAAATAAAATAATACGTTGGCTTTGCTTTCGTTAGCATCCAAGTAACGGTACTGAGGGAGACGTTTGAATCATCTACGGCTACTGTTTTCCTTATTTTTCCAAGACTTAGTTTATATCTGTTGGATATGAGATGGAGTTACAAAAAATTCTTACAATTCAATACTCCTATTTCAATAGGTGCAAATGCATGATGACAAGAGCATCAGGAGCTGAGGACACCCGGACCGATGCTTACCAAGAAAAACCAAGTTTCCGATTTTCTTAAAAGTACTTGTTACAAATAAGTAACAGAATTTACCCGGACCGGATTTCATTAACACGGGTTAGTTTACCCGCCAATTACCAGCCCACCAGAGAACCACCAGAAAACCCGCCAATAATCTCCAACAGTAGTTCGCGTTGTTGTCCCCACCCCACCCCACCCCACCCCAAAAAATTAACCTTTTAACAATCCTCACGTGTGCCGGACAGACGCAACTTGATGGGGTTTGTTTCAATGCAAAGGAACGCATTTGGCTGAAAATCGCATTTTTCATTTTTTTTTGAAAAAAACTTTTTTCAATTCTTAATCTACGTGTATTTAATATATAACCTAAGTTTTACCATTTTTAGAAATGTATATATATATATATATATATTCAATTTTCGAAAATAGGGGTAGTTTGTACCGAATCTCTTTATTTTTAAAAATCAAATATATATGTACACATTTTCAAAAATGGTAAAATTTGGCTTATAGATTAAATACAACTAGATTAAGAGTTTTATAAAAGAAAATTTTAAAAAAATAATAATAAATGTAATTTTCAGCCGGATGCATTGAAACATTCTCCTAACTTGATGACTTCTGATTTCTTTATAATTTGCCTTCATTGATGGTTTCAGCTATAATTATTTTCATCTTTTCTTCTAGTATGAATAATTATTTTATTAGCCACAGGTGCCATCATTTTTTGATCTGATGGTTTCATATATGCAAGATGTCCTCTATATACTTATTTTAAATTTATTACAGAAATGTTACCATACATTTATATATTTAAATTTATTGCAATATATTCTCCTTATACTTTTTTAAAAATTTAAAAATTTAAACTTATTGCAAAAAATGTCCTCCACATAATTATTTAAATTTTACTTTTAAAATTTATTGTAAAAACGTTCTCTATATAATTATTTCAAATTTTATATTTTTGAATTTATTGCAAAAATATTGAATTTAAAATTACTTGTCACAAATAAGTACCAGAATTTAACCGGCCCGGATTTCATTAATACGGGTTAGTTTTTACGCCAGTACCAGCCAATTACCCGCCCACCAGAGAACCACCAGAAAACCCGCAATAATCTCCAAAAGTAGTTCGGGTTGTTTTACCCACCCCACCCCCAAAAATTAACCTTTTACCAATCCTCACGCATGCCGGACAGCCACAACTAGATGGGGTTTGTTTCATTGCAAAGCAAAGTATTTGGCTGGAAATCCCATTTTTCATTTTTTTTTGAAAAAACCTTTTTTAAACTCTTAATCTAGGTGTATTTAATCTATAAGCTAAGTTTTACCATTTTTAGAAACGTATATATATTTTTTCAATTTTTGAAAATAGGGGTAGTTTGTACAAAATCTCTCTATCTTTAAAACTCATATATATATATATAGATACACATTTTCAAAAATGGTAAAATTTGGCTTATAAATTAAATACAACTAGATTAAGAGTTTATAAAAGAAAATTTTTAAAAAAATAATAATAAATGTAAATTTCAGCTGGATGCATAAAAACATTCTCCTAACATGATGACTTCTGATTTGTTTATAATTTGCCTTCATTGATGGTTTCAACCATAGTTATTTTCCGTCTTTTCTTCTAACATGAATAATTATTTTATTCATCACAGTGGCATCAATACGGTCATCTTTTCATCTGATGGTTTCATATATGCAAGAAGTCCTCTATATACTTATTTTAAATTTATTATAGAAACGTTACCATACATTTATATTTTTAAATTTATTGTAAATATTCTCCACATAATTGTTTTAAAATTTAAAATTTAAACTTATTGCAAAAATGTCCTCAACATAATTATTTAAAGTTTACTTTTAAAATTTATTGTAGAAATTTTCTCAATATAATTATTTCAAAATTTATATTTTGAATTTATTCCAAAAATTTCTCCATATAATTATTTTTATATTTAATTTTTAAAATTTATTTTAGAAATGTTCTCTATATAAATATTTTAAATTATATATTTTTCAGTTTATTGAAAAATATTTTTCATATAATTTTTTAAATATTACATTTTAAAATTTATTGTAGAAATGTTCTCTATATAATGAGTTATGATCTTTTCACACCACCCTTCGCAGCCGTCAGATGGCGCGCTGGGAATCTGGACCGTCGGGAGAAAAACGACCGCATGCTATTTGGTTCTGACGTGGAGGGAGTGCGAGCAGGTCCCTCTGCCAGAGGGACCTTTGCGTGCAGGCCCCTCCCTCTCTCCCCTCCTCTCCCACGCACCTCTCTCTCTCTCTCTCACGCACTCTCGACCCTCGCCCTCCACTGCTGTGAAAATGCGTCGCCTCTCTCCCCCTCCCAGATCTGTCTCTCGCCCCTCCATTGCTGCGGAAATGCAATGCCTCTCTCCCCCCATCTCTCTCCCGTCCGCTCCCACGCACCTCTCTCTCTCTCTCGCAACCACGTGCTCTCTCCCCCTTCCAGATCACTCTCTCGCCCCTCCACTGCTGCAAAAATGCAACGCCGCTCGTCCCCCCTCCCAGATTTCTCTCTCGCCCCTCCATTGCTGCGAGCTGAAAAATCGTCTGACGTCGGACGATGTGCGGGTAGGTCCCTTTGCCAGAGGGGCGAGAGTGTGCAGGTCCCCCTCTCTCTCCCTATCCTCTCCCACGCACCTCTCTCTCTCTCTCTCTCTCTCTCCTCCCAGATCGCACGGCCTCTCCTCCCAAACTCTCCCTCCATCCCCAGATTGGACGGAACGAAGGGAGGGAAGAAGAACAAGTGGCAGTTGTAGCGGCCAGAACTTGACGCTTTGTCGTGCATATGGTTGTACTGCAAGATGGCCCTTCCCGAGCAATCGTCCGGCATCACCGGTCCTGTCGATCAAGAGTTCCTCAGCGTGCTCACCGTTTGTAGCCATCCGAATGTCATTATTTTGGGCATGAGAAATCCCTATTCCATTGGTCACCCATCTGATTATGATGCGCCAACGCGATGTACGTCATCCGGTCAGATGGGGAACCTGATAATACTTGTATTGGCTGAAGAAAGCCAATTTCAACATTGTCTGTGGTTATAGAATTAAAATGCATTTAAGCTAACTGGTAGTAGTGCTACATGTCTCTTGTTGGTTTTCACAGGTTTAGCAAGGATGGTGAGAGTTAGTGTCTTGAATGATGCTCAAAAAAGCATGTACAATGCTGAGAAGAGGGGCAAAAGACAAGTCTTGATCAAGCTATCCTCAAAAGTTATTATCAAGTTCCTTCTGGTGATGCAGAAGCATGGTTTGTGTCCTTATTTCATTCTATTTATTTCACTTTTTCTTTATGTTCCTGTGCTTTCCCTTAGTATTTATGCTGCAGGCTTCATTGTGTAGGTTATATTGGAGAATTCGAGTTTGTTGATGACCACAAGTCTGGTAAAATAGTTGTTGAATTGAATGGAAGATTGAACAAGTGCGGGGTCATCAGTCCTCGCTTTGATATTGGTGTAAAAGAAATTGAACCATGGACTGCAAGGCTCCTTCCCTCAAGACAAGTGAGTTTATAATATAAAATAGAACGTTGAGAAGTAAAATTTCTATGGTGGACTACCACATAAAAGGAACAAGTTAAAATTTCCATTTACCATGGTTTGACTGCTTCATTCATGCGAAAATGCTTTATCCACATGATGATACACAAACAAATGATTCTAATGAACATGTTATGATATGCAAGATGTTCACCGTCAAAATCATTGTATGGTGAATTTCTTCATTGCATGTTGCATTGCATTAAAGCATGCATTCAAAGGAAAACATCAATGTTTGAAATCAATGAAGACACCATTCTGTCTGCCAAAAGCCCTTTTCTTTTAGGGATGCTCTGCAACTCCAAATTTGGATTTCAGATTTGGGATGATTTGACATTTCTCCTCTCCTGTTATATAACAACCCTACATCTCATCTACCATTACTCATTTATCATACTCTACAACTATTTCTTCAACCAATTCAAATCTCTCATCATCTGATACCGGTCTGGTGGAAAGCTTCTCATTTATCTTATATCTTCTTGATAGCTAATAGCACATGGTGTTTTTTTTTTACTATTCGAGTTCACTGATGTTTGGGGCTGTACACAATTGACAGGAAATAATCTGATAATTAATTTATTAAAATGACATCTCTGCCAGCTAGGTCTATATGAGTTTATCAAGATACAATTATTTTGCTTTAACATGAATACCTGGGCACTTGTCAGCATATCTCCTGTTCTTCTCGCAGATTGTTGGTTAAATGTTCCTCTTCTGTTGCAGATAAAGCAAACACGCTGCAACGAATTTGGTTTTTGGCAATGCCTTTGCTGCTGGCAATCTGGGCAATGCACAACAGGTTTGTTCAATGCACAGAATTCATAAAGATCTAGCTAACTTTACTCTCAAATTGGTTCAATATGGCAATGAAGAACCGTTTCATAAACTATGGGAGAAAACCATAGAATGAGAGAGCAGAGCCGAGATCCAGCTAACAAGCAGAAGAGCATAATCAAAAATACATCTCACCTCTAAATGGAGTTCTTCCATCAGGAGAAAATTTCTAAAGACTGAAGAAAGTTACATAGTTTCTCCTCTCTAATCGTTGTAGAAGAACTTTTTGGACTGGTTATGGGACTGGTTTGTCCTCGATGTATGTTGTTCTTCCATATATGTTGTTCAATGATTGTAAGAAGATTGTAAAAAGATGAGTTATTCACTTGGAAGATTTATATAATGTATAACTGAATTTGTTTTTGTTTATATTGAAGAATTGAAGAATGTGAATTGATGACGACTTGATGTCAATGTTGTCAGAACCGAACCGGTGATTGAACCGGTAAATGAACTGGTCTGGTTCGAACCGGTTCAACCGGTTAAACAAACCGGTTTGAACCGATAACGTCAGCATGACATATTTATGATGTCATAAATATTAAATTATTTTTAAATTTTAAATAAATATATTGATAAGTTAATCCTAATTTAACACCTTTAATATGAATCTGAGCCCTTTATAAGGTCATTTATACCTTAATTACAAAATTTGAAACTCAGATAATAGAACTTAATGAAATCTACCTTATTTAACGTCTAACAGCATCTAATGGCATCTAACTAGATCTAATAAAATCTAACAGCATCTAAATAAATTAATTCTAATTTAACACTGGTAATATAATCCTCAGCTCCTTATAAGGTCATTTATACCTTAATTATAGAACATAAAACTCAAATAATATGATTTAATAAAAATATAAAATTATCAGTCAATGGGCTAGAAAATTTTAATGTTGAAAAGTGTATTAACTTATTAATATAATTTGAGCAAATTTATAAAATTATTTAATTGAAAAAATCATACATATATAACTACAATTTATTTTAAAATATGGGGAACAAATCAACAAAGTAGATTATTATATTTAGATAAATTAAATTAAAGAATAAACTGATAACGTGAATTAAACTAAGATGATATATGATATTATTGAAATTATTTATCAAAGAATTAATATTTAAATTCATATTTAAAATTTTAAATGCGCTGCAGGAGCACCGAAAAACCATGCACCACCGGAGCACTAGTTCCGGTACTCCATCAGCCCCAAATGTAGCCGCCGCAAGCCAGCAGCTGCGTCTGCAATCAAAGATTCAAAATATCAAATTCGAAGCCTAAATGCCCAAATCCAAATGATCGAACCCATCGTTAATAGCTGCAATTGCCCAAATCCAATTCATCTGCAATCACGTCGAAATGAAATCGGGAGAACTCATCGGGACTTCGGGAGACGAAAGCAATTCTCGCCTCTGGTCGTCGGCCGTCGTTAAATACCCATCGATCTCCTCAGCGCTCCAAATCGGGAGAACTCGACCAGCAAGGCAGCAACATGATCGGCGGCCGTCGGGCATCAGCGAGCAACAATGGGTTTCGCGGGCGAAAACGAGAAGACGAGCAGGCATTGGGCGATTGGTCATAGGGACAGCAGTGGGTAATGGGTATTTGCTGCTACCCTGCTAATCGTCGGAAATAGAGGTCGCTGTCTGTTGGTCGCCGGAAATGGAGGTCGCTGTCTGTTGGTCGCCGGACGCTGGTCGGACGAGGGGGAGATGGCGAGTGATGACTGATGAGAACTCAGGTAGGGCAGGGTCGCCGATTTGGGGGTGAGGCCGCGAGGGAGGACGACTGACCAGGAGCCGAAGACGCCGATTTCATTTTTATCCGTCGAACCGGTCGAATACGGTCCAACCGCGACATCCGGTTCGACCGCTGGTTCAACGGTTTGAACGGTTTATTGCAATTGAACCGAACCGCGCCCATTCGAACAGGGATTGGGGCCGGTTCCCGGTCGGACCGGTCGGACCGCCCGGTCCGGTCCGGTTTTAACAACACTGCTTGATGTATGTTGTTCTTCCATTAATGTTGTTCAAAAAAGTTTGTGAAAAGTTAAGTTATACACGTGCTGATTGTCGATATTATTTGTAATTTCTGTACATGAAGATGCAGAAAAGTGCAGAAAAATGCAAAAAATGCAAAAGAATGCAGGAAAATGCAGAAAATGCAGGAAAATGCAGAAAAATACAGAAAAATGCAGAAAAATGCAAAAAATGCAGAAAAAGCAGACAAATGCAGAAAAATGCCGAAAATTGCAGAAAATGCTGAAAATTACAGAAAATGCAGAAAAATGCAAAAAATGCAAAAGAATGTAGAAAAATGCAAAAAAATGCAAAAAATGCAAAAGAATGTAGAAAAATGCAGAAAATGCAAGAAATAATGCAGGAAAATGCAGAAAAAATGCAAAAAATGCAAAAAAATGCAAAAAATGCAAAAAAAATGCAAAAAATGCAAAAAAATGCAAAAAATGCAAAAAATGCAAAAAATGCAAGAAATAATGCAGGAAAATGCAAGAAAATGCAAAAAATGCAAAAGAATGCAGAAAAATGCAGAAAAATGCAAGAAATAATGCAGAAAAATGCAAGAAATAATGCGAAAAATGCAAAAGAATGCAGAAAAGGCAGACATATGCAGAAAAATACCAAAAAATGCCGAAAATGCCTTTTATCATCTTAAAAATGCAAAAAATATATCCACTTCATCTGTAAAATGGCAAAAAATCCCAATCTCATAACTAAATATCAAGATAGACAAACTCTTAAGCAGTCTCCAAACAGCTGTTCTAAAACATTTAGAGTATCTAATACATTATAAAAAGCAAAACAACACCAACTAGACTAATAAAAATTGCAAAGACTATCTTCATCTTTAACAGCTCCATGTCTCTCCTCTTTAATGCGAGTTTTAAATCGATGTCCCTCTTCACTGCTGCATTCCTTACTTGTCGAATTTCACCTTTCAATTCTTGTACTGCAGTCTTATGTATCTGCTTCATTTGATTGGTTTCTGCTATGTGTATCTCCCTCAGATCTGATACACAACGTAAGACTTCTCCCATATCAGCCACCAATTGCTCGTATTCGTACGGGACAAGTTGGCTTTCAGAGTGAAGTTTGCTTTCGCTTTCAGGCTGTGATGAATTTGTACTCTTCAAAGCTGAAGTGGTTGACTCGTCCACCCATTTGAGCTTCAATAGTACTCACAGTTTTCAACAAGGGCACACCATGCAATGTATGAAAATCAGCCTCTCCTTCAGCCTCACGTCTCCGTTCAAGTGTTTTATCATATCCATGCGCAAAATCAATTAGATTTGACTTGTGGTTTACAAATCCATCAAAAAATGCGTTCATGCTTTCGCTCCTGGCTGTTGTCCTCATTCCAGCAGAGAAAAATTTCTTCGTGAACGTCGGAATCCACTTCTCCCGTATTTCATACATGTGCTGTAACCATGAGTTGTCCTGCAGGTCGAACTCGTTTATCATCATTTGCCAGCAAGCATCGAAATCTTCTTCAGTTTCTGTGCCGTACAAACAATGATTCCACTTTGCCTTAAAAGTCGGATGCTCATGAATGACGTGAGATAACTTCTCTGGTAACTTCCTACATATATGCCACAAGCATAAGAGGTGGGTAGTATTTGGAAAAACGGATGATATTGCTGCTCCAATGGCAGCATCTTGATATGTGATTATAGTTTTTGGATGAACACCACCTATCGCATCAACCTAAGTCTGAAACAACCACTTAAAATCTTCGATTGTCTCACCGAACAGCAAACCAGCTCCCAACAATATAGATTGATTGTGATGATTGACTCCTACAAATGGACCAAACGGCATATCATACTCATTTGTCTTGTAGGTCGTGTCGAAACACACAACATCACTAAAAACCATGCAATCTTCCTTTGATTTTCCATCAACCCAAAAACACGAAGTCAATCTCATTTCCTCATCAATTTGAATTTCATATGAGAACTGAGGATCCTCCTGACTTTTTCTTTGAAAATAACGTAGTAGAGTATTTGCATCACCACCAAACATTGTTTGACGCTTTCTCCTTAGTGCATTTCTAGCATCCCTTTCTGAAAAATGAAGATGAGAAGGGCCTCCCACTTCATGCTGCATGAATGTTATAGACCGCGCCATGCCAATCCCAGAGGCTTTTAATGATGCTATAAGGTTTAGGTCATCTTCCGTGCACTTTTTATGTGACCGCAACTTACGAGTTTTTGTTGGAGTACATAGTAAATGATTATGACTCTCAACAAACTGTGACACGTGATATGCCTTATTTTGTTGGCTAAAGTTCACATACATTTTAGCAGGACATAAGCAACGACTTATAAAACCACTTTTAGTCGTCCGTTTATCCCGTGCAGCACCAGCTCTAGAGCATGTTAAAATAAGCCTTGAAATTTCGCCTGTTTTTAACTTGCGGGAGCAATCCTTTCTGATACTAAATCCACATTGCCATGCATAGCGATTATAAAACTCGTAGGATTCATCTATGGAGCCAAAAATCATGCCAATTCTTGGTTTCACCTCAAATGGAGCAGTGGGGGTGAACAAACCATTCATTCCATGTACATCAATTGAGTTAACACCTGGAATACCAATATCCTCGCCCTCTAACTCATTCAATGAGTTAACACCTAGCATACCAATATCCTCGCCTTCTAACTCATTCAATAAATCATCCATTCTCACATCCTTAATCAGACTAGGTTCTGGCTCATCATTTGCTTGAAGTTGCATTGTTGTCGAGTCACTTGTTTCCCTCAATCTACGATGAAACAAAAACTACTTAATGTAAGATATGAATCACTAAATAATGAATATGCCAATTCGGGTGTATGCGTACACTTCAAATGATGTTGGTCCTTGGGAATTTAGGTTTCAATGACATGGAGTAGATATGGAATTGATATGGAATTTTTGGGATTTTAGGTTTCAATGGCATGGAGTAGATATGGAATTGATATGAAATTTTTGGGATTTTAGGTTTCAATGACATGGAGTAGATATGGAATTGATATGGAATTTTTGAAAATTTTAAAAAAAATAATTGCATTAACTAATCAGATTATATCACTACAATTTATTGTTCAGTGTTTACTAAATAATCTAAACGGACAACTAAGACCTCGCATGCAAATTCCAAAGAAACCTTGTTGAATGCCAGAACTACTTGGCAAACAGACAATAAGAAATCAGTTTATATGCAAACAGATTTTCGGTTTTTATTATTTTAAATAATAAAATAAAATGGGTTAAGCAGAAATTACCAAGATAAATTATGAGACATACAGATTTTTGGTTTTCATTATTCGAAACAATAAAATAAAATGGGTTAAGCAGAAATTACGAAGATAAATTATATGAGACATACAGATTTTTTTACCAAGATAAATTATGACACATACAGATTTTTGGTTTTCATTATTCTAAACAATAAAATAAAATGGGTTAAGCAGAAATTACGAAGATAAATTATGAGACATACAGATTGTTTTACCAAGATAAATTATGAGACATACAGATTTTTTATTTTCATTATTCTAAACATTAAAATAAAATGGGCAAAACCCCTTCCGCTTTTGGAAATGGGCAATCAGTCCTAGATGCAATAGCAGGGGATTCACCAACAGCAACAGTCATAGCCTATGCTCGTGTTTATCTTGACTATAACGTGCAGTTCATTAGTCCTAGCAAAACATTGGAAGCAGTAATTTTCTGGTCAAATGGGCATAGTTTTGGATGAGAATACCAGTAAGCAAATCACATTTTGCTCACATGGCTATGAATATTTTGATCATTTTCTACAATGCTCATGCTCACACTCATTCCCATTCCTTCCAGCTTTATAAGTTTGAGAAAAGCATGGGAACTACTTTGAACAGTACACATTAAAATCCCTACAACAGATTCTGGAATTTGAATGACGATCTGTACAGTCTCATATTATTACAAGAAATGAACGAACTCGCAGAATGCATTGCTAGTTAGAGCATTTTCCTTTCAATTCAATCATGTGACAAAAACCCAGCTAGTGTAGTTCTTGTAAATAAAAAACTAGCACAATTAATCCGTAGATGCTGTTTGACCGAATTCAAAATAGCATTTTCCTTCAAAATAGCATTTTCGAACGTCAAAAACGACAACGCTCGATGCTGGATCTCAACAGCTGAAGCGATAAACATGCTCCAAAAACAAATCACACCGTCCCAACATCGAAGCTCTACAAATCTTTGCACGGGTTCCACTTTGCGTGGATTTTCCCTTTACCGACGGGAAATTTTGGAGGAGAGAGAGACTAATGGACCATTACTTTCTGCTCATACGACAATTACGGCCTAGATTACTCAACCGCGAGATCCAAAGCTCAGTCGCCTCGAATCAGCGGCATCGTTGGAAAGGAAGAAATGGATTAGAATTGGAAAACGATGAAATTCGGAAATAGCTAGTAGAAGCGTAGCTCGTGCCTTAAAGAAGGCCGCTCTCCCCGCGGCGACCTCTGCAAAACAAGGGAAGAAGAGAGAGAGGGAGAGGAGGGGTGCGTGGAGAGGGGGTTTCTTGGTGCTCGTGTCTGTAGCCCTTGGGAATGGGGGAGAGGCTGCGTGCGTGGAGAGGGAGGGAGGGAGGGAGAGGAGAGAGGGAGGTACCTGCAGAGGGACCTGCCCGTAAATCTCCCTGTCAGTCCGTGTCGTGCACCTGCGAAGCTCCTCGACGCCCCGGATTAAACATCCCGCATCCAACGGCGCGAACAAGTGGTTTGAAACCCACCCGTTCTCCAGCCGGTCCGAAAAGATCAGCATTCCTATATAATTACTTTAACTTTATATTTTTAAATTTATTGCAAAATTTATAGAGCCAGACCTAAGTATATTATAGAGCCAAAATAGGTACCGAGTCTTAGCTCGTCCCGTTCCTCAAGTGTTTCTGAACAACCCTTAGTTATATTTTTTAAAAAATTTCAACTGTACATTTTTCAGTCTGTCTAAAGAAAATGCAAAAAAGCCGTGTTGGGCATATTTGTGTGCTTATTATTAATTAATTGAAGGTATGAATGAATTTTGTTGGTTCAAAGAAAAAGCCTCCTAATCATTGCGCCGCCTACATCTATGGGCACCAAATGTTGAACCCGTGTAAGTGGGTCCATTTGCACTTTTTACAAGTGCTATTAACAAATACTATATATCATCCATACATTACTTACGGAAAATTGTGGCCTGGTTAAGGTTTGATTCCATACATAGTTTACCAAAAAAAAAAAAAAAAATGTTTTACGGATTATCATTGTCCATGTATGGCGTTAAAGAGTACCGTTAGCCAGAATTTTCGTTTAAAATTTTTTTTTTTTTTTTCAAAAAGAAATTCTTGACTAGAAGCTTAACCAGATGACAGATGGCTTCAATGTAGGTAAGGAAAAATCAAAATCAAAAGCAAAAGAAAAAAAAAAATCAAAATTTCCTAGGTTGACCAGAAGGTTCACATGCATATGTCAAATAGAAAGAAACTTATGGGGTTAAAGGAGGAAACAAGGATCAGTTGTTTTTGTTTGTTTGTTTGTTTGTTTTGTTTTGTTTGTTTGTTTGTTTTTTTTTTTTTTGAAGCGATCAACGTTCGTTGAATCTATCCTTGCAAATCTCTTTCCGTTCTATGGGCTAGGCCCAAATAATAAATTGGGGGATGCAAGGTCAAGGAGCACTTGAAAAGCACTAACAAATGTGGCAGATACAGCAGTTAAATTCCGGCCATGAAATTTTGTTCACGGGACTTTTCCGGTTCTATGTTTGTATATTCATCAACCAGATTAATCCAAAAAAAAGAAAGAAAGTAAAAGATTATCGTAAATAAACTTCATTGGAAAAGAAAATATTTTGAAAACAGCTTACTTTTCACATTTCTGACTGTCTTAATAAAAGCAGTGCATATGCATACAAAATACATCGATTGTGGCATTGGTTGAGCTTGTCTAAAAGACAGTACTGTAGAGATGGCGTTGAGGTTAAAAAATCAGAGTAGATGATTAAGCAGTGCCAGTGCACGGAACTATTCCTACGAATTTATCAACACTCATACAAATTGTTGTGCAAGAAAAATGATACAAGAGGGTTCCAACTTCCCACTTGCACAGAAAAGGTGGCATTTTACACTGGTAAACCAGCACTCCATGTGCCTTCTTGGACCTCGTCTACACAACAGCCCAGCAAAATGCTCTAACCAGCATAATGGTGTCATCTACAAGTAGTAAAATGGCATAAATGAATTGGCAAGCTATTGAATCAGGAAAATAGACGAAAAAGAAATTTTATAAGACGGGATTGCTCAACCTTTCTTGAATTCTTGTAGTTTAGTACACTTGAAAATGACAGCTGCATATCCTTCTTAAGGATTCGAGTGCGCATACCACTTGAAAATAGCTGCAAATAATAAGGCATCATTTCAATTCAATAGCAATCCATTTTCGACACACCTACAGATAGAGAGATTAACCGATTCATTTATTGTAATTTGAAACTAATCCAAAGCACGCACCTTCTTTTTAATAATGCATCAGTCGACCGTCGATGTTGACGTAAGGGATGTGTGAGATCTTACACCAATCTTCACCTCCTTCCCTCTTGCATCTCTCCGACAATAGTGGACAGTTGATTATCTCCAATTTGTGTAGAGGGGGAAGATTTTGCAATCCATGAGACAGTGCTGTGTAGCCAGAGATGGTCAGGGATCTAAGCGCCTTGAGTTGTCTCAACCAAGGAGGCAACGACTCTAATTGGTTCCAGTCACTGATTCCAAGAAGCTTTAATGACTCGAGTTGTCCTAACCCACGAGGTACTAACTTTAATGCCTTACAGCGGCTGATTTCAAGCTTTTTCAAGGACTCAAGTTGTCCCAGTGAATTAGGAAGACTAATCGTAAGTGCTTCCATATTTTTAACGATGAGCGAGGAGAGTTTCTTGAATCTTCCAAACCAACGAGGCAGCGACTCCAATTTCACCAATCCAGTGATTTCCAAATACTCTAATGACTCAAGCTGTGCTAATGAATCAGGAAGACAAGTCAGTGCTTCTGCGCCGCCAATTGTGAGTGATTTAAGTTTCTTGAGTTGCCCGAAGCCCTCTGGTAGTGACTGTAATATCTTCATGCCGTTCATATCAAGATCCTCTAACGACTCCAACTCTCGTAGAGAATCAGGAAGACAAGTCAATGCTTCTGCACTGATGATTCTAAGTGACTTAAGTTTCTTGAGATACCCAAAGCTCTCTGGTAGCGACCGTAATATCGTCACGCCGCTTATATAAAAATCCTCTAATGACTCCAACTCTCCTAGGGAATTAGGAAGACAAGTCAACACTTCTGCACCATCGATTCTAAGTGACTTGAGTTTCTTGAGTTGCCCAAAGCCCTCTGGTAGCGACCGTAATAACTTTATTTCATGCATAGAAAGATTCTCTAATGACTCCAACTGTCCTAGAGAATTAGGAAGACAAGTCAATGCTTCTGTGTCGATTGTGAGTGACTTGAGTTTCTTTAGTTGCCCAAAGCTCTCTGGTAGCGACCGTAATATCTTCATGTTACTGATATCAAGAACCTCTAATGACTCCAACTCTTCCAGAGAATCAGGAAGACAAGTCAGTGCTTCTGCACCGTCGATTGTGAGTGACTTGAGTTTCTTTAGTTGCCCAAAGCCCTTTGGTAGCGACCGTAATAACTTTGTTTCATGCATAGAAAGATATTCTAATGACTCCAACTCCCCTAGAGAATCAGGAAGACAAGTCAATGCTTTCAAGCCACTGACTTTAATTGATTTCAATTTCTTGAGCCTTCCCAACTCTTGAGGAAGCTGCTCCAATTTCTCGCACATCAAGATTTCAAGATTCTCTAGTGACTGAAGGTGTCTTAACCCATCAGGCAGATACTTCAATTCATGAAAACTTCCAATTCTGAATTTACGCAACGCCATTAGGGGATCCCACCCTCCATCATCTGGTAGTGTTTCGTTTCTTATATTTTTAACATGAAACTCCTCGAGCTTTGGAAATTCCGGGAGCCCACTCAAGAAAAATGTGTCACTGTACTCTAGAAAGAATTTTTCTAGAAGAGAAAAGGAGCATCCAGTGCCTTTAAGGTTAGGACAACTAATCAGATGTAGGCTTGTCAGAGGAGCTTTGACAAGGTGATGTGGCAGCCCTACCAATTCGGGGCAATTCTCAAGACTTAAATGTTGCAGAGATGGCATAATTATTGCGTCAGTATCAGCTTCTGCCCATGTCAACTCCCACTCCTCCAATTCATTCATGCCACCCAGACAAAGTTGTTCAAGCCTTGGAAACGCTACTCTGCTTCTTCTGCCAACGACATCCTGGCCGCTACTCCCATAGTATAATTCATGACCTATCTTTTTCACACCAAAAGCCCTTATTGTAAGATATTTGAGTGAAGGTAGTTTCCCAAGCCCAGGTAGATTCTGACTGAAGCCTTGTATTTCTAAGTTGGTCAATTTTGAGAAAGCCAAATCTTCCATCCAACTCGGCAACTTTGAACAGCGATGGCAAATTAATTGTAGCTCTTCTAACTTGGTATGAGGTCGCAAAACTTCAAGCGCACTGTCCGTATTCTTTAATACCACATCGCTCACCGGAGTCACAATTCCATCTCTTTTCGACACTCGTAGGACCAATTTCCTAAGGTATGGCTTATTCCAAAGTTCTGCTTTCTTAGCTTCTTCCCCACTGAACACTTTCTCCAAATTTTCTATCCTCAAATCTCCTTGGAGAAAGTTAAGTTGTTGTAGCTCATCAATGCCGCATCCTCCTTCACCTCCCACAATAAACTTACATAATCTTTCAAGGGAACTGATTCTACCCAACCCTTTTGGCAAATACTCTAGTCTAAAAGTACCTTCAATTAGAAGACGCCTCAAGTTAACCATGCCACCTATACCTCTTGGTAACTTTTTCAGACAATAACAATAATTGAGATTCAGTGTGTGCAAACTGGGGAGACGACTCACTGATTCTGGCAACTCTACTAGCTTTGTATACGACAAGTCCAAATATCTTAAGGACTTCAGTTTTCCAATGGCATTTGGCAACTCTACTAGATTTGTCTCTGACAAGTACAGATATCTTAAATTCTTCAATTTTTCTATGATTTTTGGCAATGTCGTAATGATAGACCTCCTAAAAATCAATGTCCTCAAAAACCTTGTCCGAGAATACAAATCGACAAGCGTTGTGTGTAGTCCGACTCCGTGAAGGAAGAGAGTCCGTAATTTTGTTGCTCCACAGAAAGCCATGAGAACCTCAGGGTTATTTTCACTTAAAAATAATGATGCATGACGAATATTCTCATAACATTGATTTGACTTTTCACCAGCATAGATGTATATTTCATCCTTCGAGAGGAATTCAGCTAGATCATGAAGGAGGTCATGCATTTGGAATCTTTTTCCATCTTTGCTAGATTCTTGAAATATGGACCATGCAATTAAATCATCAAAATACTCTCCTGCGATGTCCTCTATCTCTCTATTTCCCTGCAACTGAATAAAACCCTGTGCAATCCACAATCGAACCAACTCGTCTTTATGCATTTCACTATCCAACTGAATGTGATGGGAGATTATAATAGCTTAGCCACAAAGCCGGTAAAATTTTATTTTCTGCTTCTGGCAAAGACCACATTTCACTATCCAATATGTTCTGCCAATCTGACACTGTCCTCTTGGAATTCATCGCACTACCCATCACTTTGACCGAAAGGGGTACTCCTTTGCACTTGCTCACTATATCCTTTCCTACACTCTCGAACTGCAAATATTCCTCCTCTTTCCACTCATCAAAAGCTATGCTGCTAAAAAGCGTCCAACAATCATCAATTGATAGACCTTTTAGCTCATGAATGTATGAAGCGTTCATGGTTTTTGCTGCCACCTTCTGAAGACGGGTGGTAACTATAATTCTGCTTCCTGGAGCACCACTTTTTAAACACGGCCACAACCTGTTCCACTTATCTTCGTCGTCATTCCACACATCATCAAGAACAAGCAAGAAATGTTCCCCTCTTAGCGCTTCGAGAAGCTCATTTTGCAACGATTCGAGCTCGGAGAATGAAGTACTTGTCTTTTTCACTTGTTCTGTAATTGCTTTTATAAGCCTTTCCAAATCGAAATCATCCGAGACACAAACCCATAAGAACTTCCCAAAATGATTCCGTACATTATCATCGTGATAGATTTTCCTAGCAAGAGTCGTTTTGCCCAAACCCCCAATGCCAACAATTGCAATCACTCGAACCTTTCCGTCATCACTGCTAGTTTCGCTCACCAACCTACTTATCACGGCATCTTTGTCATCATTCCTGCCAATCATCTCCTCTGCCATGTGTGAACTTGTTAGGGTTCGACTCCTCCTCACAAGCCTTCTGTCCCCACCAGAACTGTTTATAGCACTTGTACTAAACTGCTCTTTATTCTTGGCAATCTCATCCAACCTCTCCCTGATTTCTTTAATTTTGCGTGCGACCTTATAACGGGACATGGTCTGATCCAAGAAATTGTAAGGCGGAAGCAAGCATGCAGTAGTAGGACACACCCTGTTTACAGATTCATCACCATCAGCACTGTCAACATCATCATCACTCCCATCTTTTTCAAGTGCAGATATCAGACATTTGTCCAGCAAGTCATCAATATCATAAGCAATTTGTCTGAGTTCAGACAACCAGAGGCGCGCAGTTTCTTCCCTGACTTGCTTCCTCTCTGCATCATGGAGAACTGCTTTAATATGTTGGAATGTTTTCTGGAGTTTCTGTAGATCATCGGTGGCCCCCGCAAACAATGTGAGCTGCTGCCCAAGAACATCTGCGAGCTTCTCCAAAGCAATGGAAACAAGTGCATCCACCATGTTTTCTGAATTCACAAATATTATCACTCAATAATGACGTCTACAAAAACAAAATAGATTGATATTTTGATTTGTTAAAAGATAACAATAATGATTTATGACTATAAAAGAAAATTATGAAAAATCTAATACTAAAGGAATAAATTAAAAAACTATACGATTTAAATTCAAAGTTAAAAATTAAGGGGGGTAATGCAAAATATGACCATAAGTTTTGTCCGTATATCCGGATATGAGTATACTTTTAAAAAAAATCGCAAATGTGAGGTCGCATCTTCACAATATTTTCAAATATTACAGTGGCCTATCAAATTTTACAAACATACCTTGACTAAAACTTAAATTTCTCTCTTTTTTTCCCATGTAAAAGAAATAGTTTTCAAGGAAAGTCGTCATAGAATTGTATTCCGATAACCATATGCACAAACGACTTATTCTTCTTACTAGGTTTAAATTTTAACCAAGGATTTATATTTTTTTTCCTAGATAACCTAGGATATTTTTGTAGACAAGGGTATTATCAAATTTGGAAATATGATAAAAATATGCATTCATATATACTATTTTTATAAATGCAAATGTGTATCTACCAAGTTTGGGTGAAACGCGTGTGGTTCCCTACTTACAAGATTTGCTTTAAATTGCAGGTAATACCTATAAAAACTATACCCATTTAGAAAATAATGAAGATACTTATGTACACAATAAAATAAAATATAAAAAATATCTTTGGAGTATTAAAAATTTTATTTTAAAAAAAATTTCTCACATTAAATTAATCTATTAGAAGTGAGGAATATTTTTAAAAAATAAATTTTTTGATATTTTCCAAGCATTTTCTTGTAATATAAAAATATATCTTTAAAATACTTAAAATTTTACTTTTTACAAACATTCCTCGCGTCAAATGAATCCAAAAAGTAAAATTTTTAGTATTTTGAATGTGTTTTCTTTTTTTTTTTTCATTTTATTGTTTACAAGGTATGTTCTTCATTTTTTAAAGGGATTTCGAGTTTGTAAGTATTCCTATAATTTCAGGCAAATTTTAAGGTATAGATGCAAATTTTTATAAAAGTCCTAAGATGTCTGTAATTTCACCCAAACTTTGTAAGTATGGATGCAAAAACCTCTTTAATAAATGTGGGGGTATATCTAGAAATAAGAGTAAAAATTGTTGTCAAAAAAATTAAAATTAAGCATAAAAGGTTTCTATTCGATACATATGTATATACTGAACTTCCACGTATACACGTATTTGAGCCCTTTGATTGTTTTTCTTATCATTTTTATGTAGACCCACATGTAATAGTTATATATACGAAGTTTATTATTTTTTACGCTTTTTTATATTTTCAAGTGTTAATAGTTTTCATCCCTCCATTTTTCATTTTTGTATATATTTTTCATAATATTAAAAACCAACACTTTTTTACCAATATCTAACGTTAAAATTAAACTGGGACGCAAACTATTGATTTTTGCAATTATATAACAATATATACTGAAATTCGAAGTTGATAAATTTTTAATATTTGTGGGCTTCCGTGAAAATAAAAGGACGAACAATTTTTTTTAATTTTTTTTAAAAAAACTCAAGACACGTCTATGTATCAGAGCTCAACATATGTACATGTGTATTGAATCGGAATCCATCAGCCTAAATATAATCCCATGATACAGAAAAAAATTCACTCGTTGCGGAAAAGTAAAAAGAAAAAAATATATATATTGAAAATTTCCAGATAGCAAGCTTAAGTCTTTTCGATTTTTTTTTTTATCATTTATATCAATTTTAATGCTATTTAGTAGAGCAATGGCCAGTCTCTAATGGATCGACACTAATAATGAGATAGCAGCAGAAGCAGCAACAACAAACTCAGAAAATTTACCTCCAATCAAAACTAAGCAGTGACTTACACGTATAGATAAGGATTGCCCAAAATGAATTGCGACGGATACCTTTTTCTTTAGATCGGCTCCTGAGTCCTGCCTACAGCTCTGCAATCAAATGGAGCGAATTCTTTTAACTGCTACTGCAATCAAATACTTGCAACTGTGAAGAGGTCGTGGAGCTTCCACTTTCTCTTCTTTTTAGTTTCTTGTTGCGCCTCACCTAGGGCCCACTTCACGAATATCGTCGCTCAATAATGACTACAAAAGAAAATTATGAAAATATAATATTAAAGGAATGAATTAAAAACTACGCAATTTAAATTAAAAGTTAAAAATTAAGGGGGTAATTCAAAATATGACCTTAAGTTTTGTCCCTATATCCAGATACGACTATACATTTAAAAAAATCGCAAATGTGATATCACATCTTCACAATATTTTCAAATATTACTATGGGCTATGAAATTTTACCCAAATACCTTGACTAAGACTTAGATTTCCCTCTTCTTTTCCAACGTAAAAAATGGTTTTCCAGGTATATTGTCATAGAGTTATACTCCGATAAGCCTATGCACAAATGACTTATTTTTCTGATCAGGTTCAAGTTTTAATCTAAGATTTTTGGTAAAAACACATAGGGGTAGTGTCATATTTGGAAATATGACAAAAATATGCATTCATATTTACTATTTTTATAAATGTGCATTTGTACCTACTAAGTTGCGTGAAATTGCATGCATTTGGATCCCTACACGAGATTTGCCTTAAATTGCAGGCACTACTTACAAAACCTATACCCTTTTAGAAAGATGAAAATACCCATGTACACAATAAAATATAATATAAATAATTTTAAAATATAGAAAATTTTATTTTAAAAAATTTTTTCACGTTAAATAACTCTATTAGAGGTGAGAAATATTTGTAAAAAAATTAAAGTTTTTTGGTATTCTCTAAGCATTTTCTTGTAATACAAGAATATATCTTTAAAATACTAAAAATTTTGCTTTTTACAAATATTCCTCACATTAATGGATCTAACAAGTAAAATTTTTAGTATTTTAAAAGTACTTTCTTATTTTTTTTTTCATTTTATCGTTGACGTATATTCTCATCATTTTCAAAAAGGATTTAGAGTTTGTAAGTGTTCATACAATTTCGAGTAAATATTTAGGCATAAATGCAAATTTTACAAAAGTCCTAACATGCATGCAATTTCACCCAAAAACCTCTTTCAATAAATGTGCGGGTATATCTACAAATAAGAGTAAAAACTATTTCGAATTAGAATTTAACCCGAAATTTGTTTGTACACAGACTTAAAATAAAGAGAAAATTTAAGGAAAGTGGAAATTGTGCAAACCAAATAATAGGTTACTCCTATAGGCGTGTTACAGACGTCACTTTCCTTAAGGCAATATTTGCACCCTCACAGCTGTTTAGAGTTATAGCAATTTGCCCCCAAGATACAAAGAGTGAACCTAATCTAGAATGGAAACAGCTTCCCTTCTAGATTCCAAACACTTGATCAAGGAAACAACAAGTTTTGAATGGAATAAAATTGAGAAAAATGAAATACCAAGAACGGAATGAAAGCTGTTAAAAAAAATTGCTTCTGTGGAACGTGAAATGGACTCTGTGGCTTCTTGAAATTGTTGTGCACATATCCTATTTATAATAGTAAAAAAATTGAAACGTATGGATGTTTGAATTGAGAAACGTATGAAACTGCCGAGGCCCAATTCAATTTCAGAAACGTTTTAACGTTTCATATCAAACGTTTCTGAAACGTTTTATTATTTCATATCAAACGGAAAAAAGAAATAAAAGCAAGAAAGACGAGATTTTGAAAATTTCCAACATTCCCCCGCCATTTTCAAAATTTCAATTCAATTCCATTCAAAACCAAGGAAATCTCATACATAATTAAAGGTGTTGGTTAGACTTGAACCTTCGTTTAGTGAAAATATCTCAAGATCTAGCGAGGTGTTCAGTAGCCAGGGCTTTGAACTGTCGACCCCATTTGATAGATCGGAAATACCCCACATATAAGATTTCAAATTTTATCAAGTGTTTATAGAGGTGACACTTTTATGGCCATGTGTCTATATCCCAGTTTCATGAGCACCTCAGAGTGAACCCACACACTCTGGAAACAGAAGCGGCCTCACTTCTAACACTCATATAGGTGGATCTATTTAGAGTACCCTGTAATTAAATACTCCAACATAAAGGTTTTAGATCCATTAAGAGTATAATACACTCATCCTCAAAAATACATTACAGGAACCAAGCACTGCCTGAGGGATGCAAAATTAAATAAATAAATATAACCAGTGCTTGCAAGTTGCGAAATAACATACTTTGCTCATTGAACTCTACACCTGGGTTACAAGCTTAGAGTTGAGTTTCAGTCATTGCAACTCATTACATGTGGATTTAAGTCCCATCCCTCTTGCTGTTTTCCAGACCACGTTCCGAGTAAGGCCTTTTGTAAGTGGGTCTGCCAAATTTTCATTTGATCTTACAAAATCAATGTTTACCACTCCATCTTGGAGCAATTGCCTTACATAGTTGTGCGTTAATGCAATATGTCTTGATTTACCGTTATAAGTCTTATTGTATGCCCTTGATAGAGTTGCTTCGCTGTCACAATGTAAATAAATAGGAGGCACTGGCTTAGGCCAAATGAGAATTTCAATTAATAAATTTCTAAGCCATTCTGCCTCTTTCCCTACTGCGGCCAAGGCAAGGAATTCAGATTCTATAGTAGAATGTGTAATGCAGGTTTGCTTTTTGGAAGCCCAAGAAATAGCAGCTCCTCCAATGGTAAAAATCCAACCACTAGTAGACATGGATTCCTTGGTGTCTGAAATCCAACTTGCATCACTGTATCCTTCTAATACAGTAGGTTCGCCACCGAAATGCAATCCATAAGCAATAGTCTTTTTTAAATATTTTAATACTCTATAAATTGCATTCCAATGTGTATATCCTGGATTACTAGTGAACCTGCTTAGTACACCCACAACGTAAGCAATATCTGGTCGAGTGCAATACATGGCATACATCAAACTTCCAATTACTTTAGCATACTCAAGCTGGGCTATAGATCGTTCATCATTTTTACACAACTTAATGCTGGAATCAAAAGGAGTTGAGGCTACGCCAGCATCAAAATGGTTAAATCGCTTGAGTACCTTTTCAATATAATGCGATTGAGAAAGAGAAAATACATTACCATGTCTAATAATCTTGATGCCAAGAATAACATCTGCGTTGCCCATATCTTTCATATCGAAATTAACTGACAGAAAACTTTTAGTTTCTTCAATAATATCAATGTCAGTCCAAAAAATGAGCATGTCATCTACATATAAACATATAATAACTCCTCTGTTTGCAGTAAATTTACTATAAACACATTTGTCTGATTGGTTTAATTTATACCCGTTTGATAATACAACTTGATCAAATTTTTCATGCCATTGCTTAGGTGCTTGTTTTAAACCATATAATGATTTTATCAGTTTGCAAACTTTCTTTTCTTGTCCAGATATTATAAATCCTTCAGGTTGTTCCATATAAATTTCTTCATCTAAATCTCCATTTAGAAATGCGGTTTTTACATCCATTTGATGAATTTCAAGGTGATAGATAGAAGCTAGGGCCATTAATAATCTAATGGTTGAAATTCTTGCTACTGGAGCATAGGTATCAAAGAAATCTATACCTTCCTTTTGCCTAAACCCCTTAGCTACTAACCTAGCTTTAAATTTATCAATTGACCCATCAACTTTTAATTTCTTTTTAAAAATCCATTTACAACCTATAGGTTTAGAGCCTAGTAGTAAATCAACTAATGTTCAAGTTCCATTTCCCATTATTGAATCCATTTCATCTTGGATGACTTCTTTCCGGTATGATACATCTGGAGATTTCATGGTCTCGTCATAAGTAGTTGGATCCTCTTCGGTATGAAAAACAACCATGTGTTCCTCATTTATTTTATCTCTGGATCCTTCTACTAAGTATAGTTGAAAATCAGGCCCAAAGCGATTATAACTATTTTTTCTTGCTCTTTTACTTCTTCTCATATTTTCATTATCATTTTCTATAGTTTTGTCTGCAAATGCAGAATCATTACTTATAGATTTATCCAATGGTTGAGAAGAGGAATCTTCATCATTATTACTGAGCTTAGGAATATTTTTATAAGTATTTTCATAAAAATCAGCATCTTTGGATTCAATAATGGTATTTTGTTGAATTGGACTGTTAGGTTCTACCACTACAAATCTGTAGGCTTTACTATTTATTGCATACCCTAAAAATATGCATTCTATTCCTCTTTGTCCTAATTTTGGTCTTTTAGGATCAGGTAATCTTACTAAGGCTCTACGACCCCAAACTCTTAAATATTTAAGATTAGGTACCTTATTTTTCCATAATTCATAAGAAGTAATTTTAGTTTTCTTATGTGGAATTCTGTTAAGAATGTGACAAGCTGTTAATAAAGCTTCACCCCACCAACCTATACTTAGATCTGCATTTATTAACATTGAATTTATCATTTCAACTAATGTTCTATTTTTCCTTTCTGCCGTTCCATTCTGTTGAGGTGTATATGGGGTTGTTATTTGGTGAATTATGCCAACATTTTCACAAAAATCATTAAAGTCATTTGATAAATATTCACCACCTCTATCTGATTTTAGAGTTTTAATGGTTTTACCAAGTTGATTTTCAACTTCAGCTTTATAAGACTTGAATTTTTTTAAAGCTTCATCTTTAGTTCTTAGCAAATAAACATAAGTATATTTATTAAAATCATCTATAAATGTTATAAAATATCTTTTACCACCTCTTGTTAGGTTATTTTCCATATCACATATATCAGAATGAATTAAACCCAATAATTCTGAATTTCTTTCTACTTTTTGAAATGGCTTTTTAGTAATTTTAGTTTGAACACATACTTTACATTTATCAGTTGATTCATTTGGTGATCTAGGAATTAATTCTAATTTCATCATAGTGTCCATACTTCTAAAATTAACATAACCTAGTCTATCATGCCATAAAGAAAATAAATCAACAATATAAGCAGAAGAAGATGATCCATTATTCACATTCAGGCGAAACACGCCGTCTACAACATAACCCTTCCCAACAAAAATACCTCCTTTTGTAATAATAATTTGATCTGACTCAAATACTAATTTAAAACCATATTTGCTAAGAAGGCTAACCGAGACCAAGTTTTTGCGAATTTTTGGTACGTGAAACACATTTGTAAGAGTGAGTGATTTTCCAAAAGTCAGTTTCAGGATAACAGTCCCTAATCCTACCACTTTGGCGGTAGATAAGTTACCCATGAATAAATTATTTCCATTATTACCAGTTTCATAGGTTTTAAACTGATTTCTATCTTTGCATACATGCTTAGTAGCTCCAGAATCAAGCCACCAGGTCTGATCATCACTCACAGCGCAAATTTCAGAAATCATAGCAACAAAATTTTCTTCAGTCAAATGTGCCTCAGGACCCTTCTGTGTATTATTCTTCTTTTTGAGAAGCCTACACTCCCTTTTCAAATGTCCCATCTTTTTGCAATAATAACAAGGTCCCTTTTTCTTCTTAACAATAGTTTTATTAGTATTTAAGTTAAATTTTCTAAAGGGTTGATTATTGCTAATTGTCACCCGATTTCGAGATTCAACCACATGAGCTTTAGATTGAATTTGCTCGTTTTTCTTTTCACTTTGTCTAGATTTTTCCTCAGTACGCAGGTTAAGAGCAAGTTCATCTAAACTCATAAGACCTTTTATTTGTTTCAAATTCTTGCGGTGGTTATTCCAACTAGGTGGCAATTTTGCAATAATAGTACTTACAAGAATGGACTCATCTATCTTACTGCCCTCAGACTCAAGTTGATTGACGATATGCTGGATCTCATGAACTTGATCAAGGATTGGCTTATCATCAGTCATAGTGTATTCAAGGAAATCACTTACAAGAAATTTCTTGATACTGGCATCATCCGTGTTGTACTTGTGCTGAAGTGAGTTCCAAATTTCTTTGGCCGTGTCCACCTTCTGGTATGCGTTGAAGAGAGAGTCTGATAGAGATTCGACGATGTGGCCTTTGCAGATGTAGTTGTCCATCTCCCACTTTATTCTTTTGCGTTGTTGCTGCAGCGTCTCATCCGTAGTTTCTTCAGGCTTAGGATTGGTAAGAACGTAAACAACTCCAAGGTGGGTTAGGTAGAGGTGAAGTCGTTGTTGCCACCTTTTGAAGTTGGTACCAACACAGACATCCAACCTTGGGATATCAGGCTTAGCAATGGGAATAGTAGATTGGGGGGCCATTTAGGAAAATAAAAAATAAAAAATATTGCCTTAAGATTGTTTGTACACAGACTTAAAATAAAGAGAAAATTTAAGGAAAGTGGAAATTGTGCAAACCAAATAATAGGTTAATCCTATAGGCGTGTTACAGACGTCACTTTCCTTAAGGCAATATTTGCACCCTCACTGCTGTTTAGAGTTATAGCAATTTGCCCCCAAGATACAAAGAGTGAACCTAATCTAGAATGGAAACAGCTTCCCTTCTAGATTCCAAACACTTGATCAAGGAAACAACAAGTTTTGAATGGAATAAAATTGAGAAAAATGAAATACCAAGAACGGAATGAAAGCTGTTAAAAAAAATTGCTTCTGTGGAACGTGAAATGGACTCTGTGGCTTCTTGAAATTGTTGTGCACATATCCTATTTATAATAGTAAAAAAATTGAAACATATGGATGTTTGAATTGAGAAACGTATGAAACTGCCGAGGCCCAATTCAATTTCAGAAACGTTTTAACGTTTCATATCAAACATTTTTGAAACGTTTTATTATTTCATATCAAACGGAAAAAAGAAATAAAAGCAAGAAAGATGAGATTTTGAAAATTTCCAACAAAATTAAGTATAAAGGTTTCAATTTCATATATAGGTATATACTGAACTTCCATGTATACGGGTATTTGAGCCCTTTTTTGTTGTTCTTATCATTTTTATGTAGCCCCACATGTAATATTTATATATACGAAATTTTATTATTTTTACATTTTTGTACACTTTTTTTAATATTTTCAAGCATGAATAGTTTTCATCCCACCATTTTTCGTTTTTGTATATATTTTTTTATAGTATTAAAAATCAACAGTTTTACCGACATCTAACGTTAAAATTAAATTGGGATTCAAACTGTTAATTTTTTAAATTATGAAACAATATATACTGAAATTCAAACTTGGTAAACTTTTAATATTTGAACTAAGTACTTGTGGACTGCCGTAAAAATGAAAGGACGGACAAAAAATTCAAAAAAAAAAAACTCAAGACACCTGTATGTATCAAAGCTCAACACATGTACATATATGTATTGAATCGGAACCCATCAGCCTAAATATTATCCTATGATACAGAAAAAATTCACTTGTTGCGGAAAAGTAATATAAAAAAAAAATTGAAAACCTCCAGGTATCAAGCTTTAAGACTTTTCGGGTTTTTTTTTTTTTTTTGTGATTTATATCAATTTGAATGCTAGTTGGCAGAGTAATGTCCAGTATCTAATGGATGGACACTAATAATAACAACGGCAGTAGCAACAACTCAGAAATTTACCTCCAAGCAAAACTAAGCAGTGATTTATAGCTATAGATAAGGATTGCCCAAAAATGAATTGTGATGGATACCTTCTTCTTTAGATCGGCTCCGATCCTGAGTCCTGTCTACAGCTCTGCAATCAAATGGAGCGAAGTCTTTTTACTCCTGCTCATCAACTCAGAGTAGTTGTGAAAACTCAAAAGCTGGCTGCTGTTCCCACAGATTCAAAGGCTGATGATGGGCTTCTATGGGCTCTCAGCCTCTGAACACAAGATCTATTGATTATTCAATTTCATCTACCTCATCTTCGCCAGAGACTTGGAATCATGCGGATCGTATTCATAGCTGAGGTTCTCAAAAAAGAATCAACAAGCATATGATCCATGTGCCCACCAATCAGTAGTGCTCATTTTTGTTTTGTTGTGTGGTTTTAGATTCGATGAGATCTATCCCCAGATAAAATATATATAAAAAAAAGGGACGCCAACTAGTTTTTACCAGTCTAAAAGATGTATAGATAAGAAAACAAGAATGCATGAAGAGAAAAATTAAAGAAAAATAAGGTTTTTTTTTTTTTTTTTGGAGCAAAGAGAAGTGAAGAATTATTAGAATGAAACCTGCAGTATTATCTCTTCTTCCCGGCTGATGGTGCTTCCGAAGGACGCTCCCGATCTACTCTTTTAAAAGCAATCTACAAGGAGTTGACTTCGGAAGGGGAAGGAAGGGAAGGTTGTAGCTAGCCTGGGTGCTGCAAGGAAGACGGCTGCTCACACTCGCACTACTGTATCAGTACTCGTGACTTTTTCTCGAAAGCCAAAAGGTGCTTTAATAATATATTCCGACAATAATTAACTCATCACCACTAGCTAATAAATTATTCAACGAGTCTCCCAGTACCATGAAACCCATCTGAGTACAACTCGATCTAGTTTAGTCTATCCTGATAATGGAAGAAAAATTCACTTCATTTATTTTATTTCACCGGATATGTTTAGCTAAGAAAATCCCATCATTTACATAGCAACATTGTGCACAGATTTCAGATACAAAGTGTGTAAAATGAATATGATAAAATGGTTTGAAATTAAATTTCAATTTTCAAGTTATATTTTCAACTATTAACTATTTAAAATATATTCTAATGCACACGTGAATAAATTTAAGCATTTTTGGTACATGAATATATATTTTTGATATATTATATTACAACTCAATCATCTCTATGTATATTTAAACAAGACTTGGATGTAAACCTAATAGAATTTTTATAGGAGACACTGCCCTTGAAAATAAAAGACAATGCTCCCTTAACTAGGATTGAAGCCGGGATGTGCTCACTTACTACCAAAAGTGAGCACCAATTGCAATAGGATGTTGGGCTTACATGAAAGTGTACCAAATAGATGAAGTTTTCCTTAATAGCTTCAATTCCACTCTTAATGGAACCCATAAATTACTCTTTTCCCAAAATCTATCCTTTTTATAACAAAGCATTAAAGTAATTTTATGGCTTTGTTTTTCCTTAAGTGTGGGTTTAGTTTGAAGTAAAAATGATTCTCGCCTTTCCATCCTTATTCATATATTTTTGAGTCTTGATTTTGTTAGCTCATGCTATAAAAATGATTTGTTTGCTTGGGCCAAAAAATATATTCTTTATTGTTTTATTGTTTCATAAACTTGTTAATGTTCATATATTTTATATATAAACTAAGTTTTATCGTTTATGCAAATGTCTTTTTTTTTTGGGATTGCTGAGCACAAAAATCCCTATGCTTAACATCCAAATATATTTATACATATTTGTATGCTTATATATATGTATATTATCTAATTGAAGGCTTAAATGAGTTTGTGCTTGTTCAGAGGAGGGAGGGAGGGAGGAAAAAAAAAAAAAAACCTCGTAAGTCATAATCATTGTATAGGGCACCAAATGTTGAACCAGTGTAAATGGGCCCCCATTTATATTGTTCATATATAATGAGTTTCAAGTACTATGTTCGACTACACAGTATACACTAATGGTGGAAATTTGTAACCTCACTTAAGTTCTGAAATAGCCTGACCTTCGCGTCTGATTAAGGTTCTTAACAATTTATCTCCCAGTCGACAAAGTTCACAAAAAATCTTACACAACTGCACCTACAAATCATCTCCCATTATAAAGAAAAAAATTACTTCTGATTTTAGATTTATACACGCCATAAACATTGAGACATGGCAGGACAGAAACCCTGAATGCGAATCCGTAGATCCGCATGCTAGTTTTAATTATTATACAAACACAGAAAACAGACCCAAAACCACAATTTCTGCATTATGTTGGATGGTCATTGGCAGTCATTTGCGAGATAGTAGAGAGTCCAGAGAAACATGTTTTAAAAAGAGGCACAGTTGAATGGGGAAAGCCCCATTGGCCTCTACCATGTGGCGAAACCGGCCCTTAGTTGTCTTTAAATTCAATTAGGCGTTCACCAGTAAGCCTATTTTTCCCTTGCCAGCATGACTTCTTCCTTGTTATAACTACAAAAATGTTCTGTTTTTAACCTCCTAGAGTTCCTATTTACAAGAACATTCATTTCCAACACAGAAAAATTAACACCCGGCTTCCTGTTTTGCAAACGCATAAGATTAATGGACCCTAGTGAAAAGAATCGAATGGTAATGAAATGAACAAGGCCAGACAGGCTAATTGGCTTCCTTGGATTCTGCCGTTCGGATGGGATCCTTTAGCGCATCAAGAGAAGGGCATCCCGGGTGCGCCCTAGAAGACTCAATGCTGTGGCTGCAATGTGATGTCCGGTCAGGCCAGCAAGACCAAGCTGTTCCTTAGGTGATGCTTGCTCTATATAGTTATCTGGTAACACAATAGGCCTCCACTTGATGTTTTCATCAAGTTGCCCATCAAGTGTGATAAAGTGGGAAACATGGGATCCAAATCCCCCAATGGTCCCCTCCTCTACTGTAATTAGAAACTCATGTTCTTGGCAAAGCTGCCTCACAAGCTCAATGTCCAGTGGCTTACAAAACCTTGCATCAGCAACTGTAACCCGAATACCAAGATCGGCAAGAAGAGAGCGAGCCCTGAGGCAGTTCTGAACCATCACTCCATATCCAAGCAGAGCCACATCCTTGCCCTCTGCAAGAATTCTCCCCTTTCCAATCTCAAGTGGTAACCCGGTGTGTAAAGGGATGTTCAGCCCAACGACAGCACCTCTGGGAAAACGGATGCAAACAGGCCTATCATTGATGCGTGCTGCAGTGGCCACCATGTGAACAAGTTCATCCTCATCTGCCGGTGCCATACAAATCATGTTCGGAAGGCATGACATGAATGTTATGTCAAATGCTCCACAATGGATAGGACCATCTGAACCAACTAGCCCTGCACTTGTGATGGCAAATCGCACAGGTATTTTCTGCAGATCCACATCTTGCACAACTTGGTCGTAAGCCCTCTGCAGAAATGTGGATGGAATAACACAAAAAGGTTTCAGGCCCCCACATGACAGTCCAGCAGCAAAAGTGACTGCATGCTGCTCAGCCATACGACAGTCAAAGAACTTATCTGGGAACACTTCGTGAAAAAGTTGGAGTGACGGATCCATTGCCATACCTGCGTGAACGATCACAATATCTTTGTCCCTCTCTGCTTCTGCAACTAAAGCTTCAACAAAGCAATCATTGTATGTCCGAGACAGACTGCTGCCCAAGACTCTTGAATATGAAGATGTCAAATCTTGATGTCTGCCAAATAACCTGCTTTTGTGATCTTCATCAGACCACTCAGCCTCAGTAACAACATGAACCAACACAGGACCAGAAGAATCCAGAGATGCCACCTCCTGAAGTATGCAGATGAGGTCATCAATGTTGTGGCCATCAACAGGGCCGATATAATATAGGCCGAGTTCTTCAAACAGAGTTGATCCGGGTGGACCCATCATACCACGTGCAAACTCATCCACTTTGGCAGCCAACTCATGCATCCCCTTACCAATTCTCTTGGTAACACCCTGAATTATTAATCATGAACAAATTGAATGCAAAATCCCATTAGATTAATTATTAAACAAATGCAAACATGCCAAGGTATGTTTGAGATTGATTCTTTGAAATAGTTTCATCTAAAGGGCGTGTGGGGTATTTGACAGAACATTTAAAACTTTTGAATCGAAAGTTTTTGGTATAAAACTTACTAGAATGGGAAAGTGATGTGATATGATAAGGATAATAATGAGAAATAAAGAGAATAAAGTTAAAATAGATAGCGTAGTTGTGGAGAAATGATTGAAAAGTATAATAATTATATAAGATGATTGACAAGTTTATGGGAATGTCAAACACCCCCAAAGTGTCAATTCTTTTGATGGCTCAAAATCATCAAGATTTCCAAAGACTGTTTGTGATCACAATCAGTGTTATCATTTGACAAATTTTAACCTACATATGTTTCGATTCCAACCTTGTCAGTAGACGTTTTTCACCACCAGTCCAAGCCCAGGCCAAAGAGAAGGATTTGCCAATCAGATTGACAGATTGCATCAATATTGTTGCGATAGCATATTTCATAGATTTTTTTGAGATATTCATAGTTTCTAATGTTAAGGCATTTTTATGAGTGACGGATTGTATTTGAGCTTGGATGCAAGGAGAAATATGCAAGGGAGAGTATTTTACTAAAAGCTACACAACAAGCAACCCCCATTTGTAGTGAATGATCAGCAAAAGTTCCCATCTCATCCTCATCATGGATGAGAGGAAGTAAAAAAATATCAACCATAGAAACGGAATTCAATTTGCTTCATGGATTATGTGCAATGAAGGAAGGATCAAAAAACCCTGCCTTCAAGAGAAACTGGAGAGATGTGAAGGCTTAAGATATCCATAAATGCAAAGATGAAGTATGCATTCATACAACAGCTCTCCTTCACATAGGTGGATTATATGTTGAATACAGACTAAAACTAAAACATAAAATTGGATACCTTCGCAGCTTCTCTGAATTGCCTGAAGGATTTGCTGGACTGGATTTTGCTTAGGGTGCTGGATAGAGCATTAATTGACATTTTAGAGCCCTCATCTAGCTTTGGATGCAAAGAATGTCGGCTATCATTCAAAATCACAACCATATTAGAATCTAGAAATCCAGCACTACTCATTGCTTCATAGGCCTGACCTGCTATAGTGGTTCCATTACTGATCACTGTCACTATTCGTTCCTTTTCCCCTTTAAGGTCTCTTGCAACAGCCATACCTGAGACAAAGAAGAAAATCAGTTCAATGTAGATAAGGAAGAAAAGCAAACAAGTCTCAAGTTACCCAAGGGGAGGACATAGACAATGAGATTCATTGAATAAATATTACGAATTATTTTTCCTATACACACAAGAATCCTTTCTTAAATTTTTTTTTTCCCATAGAGATTCCACTCCATCAATGTCTGAGGGGGAAAAAATTTTTGACCAAACATGTTGTGATTACCCGAAAAAATGACTTCTCTATTCAGTCAATGCATTTTCATAACACCAATGGCCAAAATATTTTCATTTTTCTCCTAAAAAAAAGATCATTTTTTCATACTATTAAATTGTTTGGGTTTGTAAAGGAAACTTCTATGTGATTTCATTTTTTTTCTGCCACTATACTCAATGAACTTCTATCTATTTTCCCCTGATTCTCTGACTTTAAAAAAAAATAATAATTATTTGGTTTCAAGGAAAATTTTCCATGGATGCATTGCCCCACCAGGCTATTTTGGAAAAAAAAAAAAAATGCAATCTTTGTTATCGTGATTCAGATAACTGCAGAAAGAATTGCCTTGAGCAAGTATTTTCCACTGCCACGTATTTAGAGCCATAGCTCTGGTTGCACAATTTTACTTAAGTAGGGTTGAACTGAATTCTTAATCTGGGTGGTTGACTGAGAATTTGGTCTCAATTATTCCATCTTCTATTGAATTAACCACCAATTCAAAAGAATCTTTGAACCAAAAGCAACATGCATTGACAAACCAAACCTCTAAGCAGGTTTCTTGAGCCCGTTTCAAATAATCATAAGAGTCAACATTTTATCAAAAGATATTAACCAGGTTCATGAAGTGTTTCCAAATGCATGGATCAGTTTTAACCTTTGCATTCAGCCAAAAAGTGCACCAACTGATCATGGCTGTGATATCTAATGCAAGATGATATGAGCTATTATTTTCATGATGGATGACCTTCAAGACAGAACAATGGAAGTGCAGCAAGACATGCATATTTCACAGAATCTGCACTCTGTCAATGACGAGATTGAACGCCCAGAAAGCATCAAGAGGAGACTAGGCATCCAGCTAACTGGAGAGGACAAGGCCAGTCGTGTGGAGGGTCATGACAGGACTAAACATGTAGCTGGCTCACCCAAGGTGGTCATTTAGTTGCTGTTATAACAGACTAAAATGCAGCATCCATAAGGCAACTCATGGATGCCCACACAAGATACACTGGTTCAAAAGCAGGAAGATATCTCAGGAAAGATAAGATGCTTAGCAGTTACAAGAAGCTATTGGGTATTAGGGATGAATACAAAAAGCTGAGATTTGTTGATGCGGCAGCAAAGGACTGGTATTGGATTTGGACATCGAAAATCTAATGATGGGACTTGGGAGGGAGACGGGAAACACAGATTTGGCAGTCCATCAAGGCTATAATTCCCAGCAGCAAGAAACACAGAAGTGCGTTAATGTTTATGCAGCTCCTCAAGTTGTGATGAGAAAGAAAAGGAGAGTGATGGTCCATATAGTAACTTGGGAAAGAGGATATGGATTTAAAAAAATCAGTATACAAAGCAACATAAAAAAAAATCGGCAAGTATATCTCACAAACTCTATTCCTTACATTTCCTGCTGCTATTTTCTTTGTGATTCAGCAAGTACACTTCATTTCTTACCAAATTCAAAATTTGAAATTCCATGAAAACATAAATAAACTATTTCCTTCTAAATTTCCCATCAAATGCCCTCACTCTTAAACATAATGTAGTTACCATGGTTCTGTTTGTCATGGTCCAAACTCCAAAAAATGAACCTGTTTAATTTCAATATCAATCCAAAGTCCAAAAATGAACAGAGTACTCTGTACTCCCCTAGTTTGATTTAGATATCATGATGTGCAAAAACTTGTCGTATACATCATTTTTGTGAACTTCCAGAATACCATCAGATGTTTTCAAGCTTACATCTTTAGAGACTAGAAGATGGTTGCTTTGATTTCCAAAAGTGGTTAGGATCCAGGAAATTCATAAGTTTACCGGTTTGCTTAATACCACTGAGCAAAAAGAGCATAAAGCAAGAAAATGTACCAAGTCCAGCAGAAATACTGTTGCATCCATGCCCTGCACCAAATGCATCATATTCACTCTCAGAACGAGATGTGAAACCTGAAAGACCGTTCTTTTGCCTTAGCGTATGCATGAGAGATCGCCTTCCAGTGAGAATCTTATGTGCATATGTCTGTTCAACCAAAACAATCATATTTATTACACTCTAGTCAAAATTTTATTTAGGCTGTTTGGAGTTTCCAATTCTTGTCTGGTTAGTTTCATTCTTTACTTAGTGCTTTCTCTGCTAGAAATAATTGGCTCATTTGAGATACCACTTGAAATGAAAAAAGAAGAAGAATAAAGATGACAGTACAGCTCAGCCACCAAAATGCACAAGTTTCCAAACATATCATCAGGAATCCTAGCACATGTGGAATGGTAGCAGCTACCTGTTCACCAACATCCCACAGTATCTTGTCCATTGGAGCATGGAAAACATAATGCATTGCAATTGTCAATTCCACCACTCCAAGACTGGCTTTAAAAGGCCTCCGTGTTCTTGACATAGAAAAGCTTATCTCGGAGCGAATTTCATCAGCTAACTGCTTCAGCTCCTGCACTCTCACCATTCCATATTATTATCACATTACTTAGACTTCAAATCTTGTCAATTGAAAGCATTTCAAAGAAAATTCAGAATACCTTCGATGACAGGTTCTTCAAATGCATCGGATTTTTTACCATATCCAGGACAGGTGTTGGAGCTTTTTCCCAGAAGAAATCATCAAGATCAGGTAGTGCACTAACTCGCATCCTAGACCCCTGGGTCAAGAAATATATAATATATCAACTTGAAGAAGACATCCAATTAAAAAAAAAAAAAAAGGCTGAGAGAGCGACAAAGCATAACATCAACAATCAAGATATTTAGTATGCTAACTTTAGATGATTGAAAAATCTAATTATACTCCAAAACACAGAGGAAAGCTTCAACTCTCTACTGTAAAACTACTTAAGAATCTTCAAATCTTTGCAGCTAGAAAGGGATTCAACTTCAACGTGCATGAAGTCCACAAACACATCTGAAATATTCCTGTTTGAAAAACAAAGAACAGAAGAAAAGAGTAAAAGCTTCCAATATGTCTGGAGATGAAAGCCCCATCTAAATTGTGAGCTAATTGGTTACTTTCAACACTTAGCTCAGGCCTTCTTTCGTCCGTTGACACTTAAGAAAGATGACAACAATGGCAATTGCAGATACTCAAAGTCTGACCATGTGGCTATATTATGTACATTGGCATTTTTGTTATCATTCCAATAAAATGGCTGTCTCTTCTGATTATGTCAGGACCCATGGGGATGCATGGGCTAATATCATGGTCAAGCACATAATCACAATCTACACCGCTAGTTCATACAACCACTCAGCTATAAGGCCACTAAGGACCAGTTTCGTCTCTTTAAACCATTTGATAGTATTCTTCATTTTTTTCATTCTGCATTCTTGATCTTGTCAACAAATCAAGGCCTGTAGATGTCCAAAGACATTTCCCTCAATGCATGCTCCTTTGCTTTTTAGGAAAACGTAGAGTAGAAGAGACTTCTACATGCACCTAACACCTTCTGCAGGCTTATTTTCCAATCAGCACCAACTTCCCAGCCTTATGATGATATTACACACCATATCTCACTACTGGTAAATATCCATCAAACTTCTAGTAAAGCATAAATCAAACAGAAACAAAACTCATAGTTCAAATCATTAGCATTTCACACATGGCTTTCGAGAAAATTGATCAATCCAATCAATTTTCTGCATGTTTAGGATCATCCAGTTGGATGGAATGGCAGTGGGAATGGGATGGGATAGAATTTCCCATTCCCAAAAAAGAAAAAGTCGTATCCAATTTCCAGTACAATATATCTGATTGTCCAAATCCATAACAACTTTATTTTTCCTATTTTCAACATAAGGCATGTTTGTTTTTAACAAAAACTTTTCACCCTCCATAAATTTAAAACTATTTCTTCACATCTTCTTATACAACTACCCTATTTTTTACTTATTTATACACAACTATCCATACAACTAACCTATTTATTTTAACGTTATTCTCTTCACACCTCATCATTACCCCTATCATTTCACATCATTTTCTACTAATTTAACAACTTTTACACTAAAAATTTTTCACCCAAAAGTTTTATCACTTCCCAAATACACTCATAATTTTTCAATTTCCAATACATATCAACCCCTCCTCATTCAAATTCCGATCTCCTCATCCAAATCTCATCCTATTCCATCCAATCAAATGATCTTGAACAGGCAAACTACATCTCAAATTTTCCTTATGTTATTTAGTGTGATAATGAACTCCATGCCTCAGAAAATAACACCAAGTATTATGTGAGTCTCTTTCAAATTGAACCAAAGAACATAAGACAAAGGCTTAAAAAACAACAACCAAAGCTTGAAAATAGCATAATACAAAATGCTCAAGTGATCCATGCAAAACAAAACCATAGGTCAAACCTAAAATTTGCAGCCAGAGTGACAAGATCGGAGTCCTTTGTATTGTCCACAGTGTAAAAAGTTCATAACACCATAAAATTTCAATTTATAGTATATCCATAAGAGAGACCTGCAACATAGTTTCTATAGTTTCTACCAACCTCACAAGCAAGTAGCACCCTATGAGTTAGCAAATTCTTCTTGTTTACATAAATGAAATAGTTTTGTCTAACTGCAGATATGACTTTCTCCCTTGTCACAGGATTTTACCTCTGTTCAAATATCCTCATCATGAAAGTAGCCAGCGCGGAGTTTAAAAGTTTTCCTTTCAAAACTTTTTTCCCTCCGCTTCTACACTATTTTTCAATCATTTCTTCACATCTTCCTCTACAACTACCCTATTTTTCAATTATTTTTTGAATCTTTTCATAAAACTACCCTATTTATTTTGATTTTATTCTCTTTACTCCTCATCCCTATCTTATTACATTAAACTTTTCCGCCAAAACTTTTTTCATCATTTTTTTTCTTATTTTCCAAACACACCCTTAAAGTAAGCTGCACATATCACCCACTATCCAATTGGGTCCCTAACTGTATAGGTCTTTCATCAATCGTCATTTGATGTTACAATTAACCTAAAAGAATGAAGAATTTCACCTTTTACCTGAAAAAAATCCAAATATCCGTTGGGCCACACAGTGGAGCGTCCAAAATACTACTCCAAAAGTGTGTTTTTAAAATTGTAGCTCGGATAGAAAAAAAAAATTAATGTGAGCCAAATCCAATGCATCAAATTACCTTAAGAAGCACTATTATTAGAAGCAATTGAAACATGCTTCTCCACAAAAAGGGTTGTGCTACAAACAAAAGCCCAAGACTATAGACAAAATATCAGAAGAACAATTGTCCTACTTTCTAATGCTTTATTGTCCGCAAATAGGCACATGAAAGACGACCTAAGCATGCAGGTATGTAGACCTCCCTTCCTCCAAATTCCAATATGATGCATTAGAAGGAGAATCATGTAAGGTGCTCCAATGTGCAACACTAATGTGAGATGCTAAAGTCACTGTTAGGGTCAAATCTAAATAGCTACTAACAGAATTCTTTATGTTCTAATGAATGATAATTGAGTCACAAGAGAGCAACCAAATTTTCAAAACTAAGGAAACAAAAAAAGAAAAATTATATTCAGAATGGAAAAAGTAGTATTAAAATTTGTCTGGGCTTTTCTCAAATATTCTCACTATGTTTGACCTTAATCCCAAGTATACCCACTACATTTTCAAAATCTCAGATATACCCACTGCGTTTGCAATTAATCCCAAAAATGACATTTCGTTAAAAACCATTAGTTAAATTTTTATAAATACCCCTAGTACAAAACAATAAATAAAATAAAATAAAACAGGAAGAAAATGAAATTACAGCTCTCCAAATTTAGAGCTCATGCGCAATTAGAACATTGATGATTTATAACATTAAATTTTTCATTCATGTCCAAAATTTGATGGACATATTAGTAATTTCACATATTAACTAACAGTGATAACTCATAGCTTGGTTATTTTGAGATTAATTACAAATGTAGTGGGTATATCTGGCATTTTGGAAATGTAGTAGATATATTTGGGATTAGGGTTGAACATAATGAGTATATTCGGAAAAAACCCATTTTTTAAAAAAAAAAAAAAAAAAAGGTAGGGAGCACTAGACAAGAGGGGAAAATGAGGACGAAATTTTTTATAGAAAAGTTTTTAAAATAGATGGGTAATGATGTAATACAATAGAGATAATAACAAGGAATAAAGAAAATAAAGTTAAAATAAATAAGTTAAATGTCAAGGTATATGTGAAAAAATAGGAAATTTTTTTGGTAGATGTGAAAAAGTAGGGGAAGTTTTTTTTTTCCATCCCCTTTCCGAGATACACCCTAAGGTTGTTATTTCTTGGAAGGTGAACATTTGCATTGGAAATGGGAAATCTCATCTCATTCTTATCTCATTTCATCCAACTGTATGATCCTCAACGGCCCAAAAGTTTCAATCTAGAGCGCAGCCGGAACTCAAGTGGAGCTAGATCGCCCAATTTTGCATAGAAATTGGCAGATTTCACTCAAAAACTCAGGATAAGAAAATCCAATAGGAGTCGAAGCATGCACAGATCACGTTCATTTCCGATAATGCATCTCAAATTACCAAAATTGCTATCGAATTAAACTCAAATTATGAAGTAAAGGAAGAAACCGTGAAGATTTTTCGGCATACCTTCGAAGGAGAAGCAGGGTCTGAACTTGGGCAGAAGCCAAGTTTCAGAGAATCTCTTCCTCCATTGTTAGAAACCTTAAAAGATTCCAACCTGGTTGACAAAGATGTAAATTCTCCATGGAACAGAGCCTTAATCACAGAAGGGCACTGAGCAGCAGCAGCCATGACTGGAAGCGGCTGAGTTCCTCAGAACGAAATGGAAAACGCTGAGATTCTGTTAACTGCTAGGCTTCTTAGCAGATCACCAAAACAGAAATCTCCGGTTGGATTGATCAAACATGGACAGAATTTGATAGGAATTGTCCCAAATTTAGAGAGGAAAACCAACTAAAAAGCTGAGAAAATCAACCCCCCACCGCAGCGTGGAAAAACTAGCAGCCAGCACAAATAGCACCGACGAGAAATTGGAAAAATAATATTAGAAATATAAAAAATGACGTCACATCCAATGTATCCTTCCGCCCTTCCGAACGTGCCACAGAGATATGGGTGGAACAGCCACATTCGTGAATGATTCGGCATTCGGGCTACAGGGGAGTATCAGATTCTTATCCTGTCGCCGAGTGAGCCGGCGGTGTGATAGATACTGGGTCTCGTGAAACGCTGTCCATTCTGAGGCTTTTTGTATTTTGAGCTCTTTTAACTTTCTATATTTGTATTTTGGGTGTGTCCGGCAATTGATAGAAAACGTTAAGTTAAAATTTTTCGATAACAATTTTTTTACTTTCCACAATTATTATATTTTTTTAATTATTTTTTTATATTTTACTATACAACTACTCTACTTTTCAATCATTTGTACACAACTATCCTGTCTATTTTAACTTTATCTTCTTTACTACTTATCATTACCCCTATTATATCACATCATTTGACACCTTTTATCCTCCAAAATTTTTCATCAAAAGTTTTATTCATTACCAAACACACCCTTTGGGGTGTTTGGCAATTGAAAAAAAAATGTTAGGTTAAAACTTTTCAATCTAAAACTTTTCACTCTCAACAAATATTCTATTTTTTAATTATTTTTTCACATTTTTTATACAACTACCCTACTTTTCAATCATTTATGCACAACTATCCACATAACTAACATATCTATTTTAACTTTATACTCTTTACTACTCATCATTACTCATATCATATTACATCATTTGACAACTTTTACTTTCCAAAATTTTTCATCAAAAGTTTTATTCATTACCAAACATACCCATAAATTATGAAAATACTTATCTATTTTCACGTACGCATTAAAATATAAAATAATTCATTTACCCACATGGGATTTAGAAGGTTTAGATGTAAAAAATACAATCTTAAGAATGTATTTGAGAAGTAATAAAATTTTTGTATGAAAAGTTTATCATGTGAAAATTTTTTAAATGAAAGAATATGATACATTATAATAAGGGTAACGATGAAAAATAAAAATAATAAAATTAAAATATATAAATTATTTGTACATGTAGCGATTAAAATTAATTGAAAAGTAAGATAATTATATAAAAAATGTAAAAAAATAATTAAAAATTGAGTAATCGTAAAGAGTAAAAGTTTTAGATTACCCTAAAATTAATATTTTGAGTCTTTTATTATATTCATTTACATATTTTAGATGTAAGCTATGCAAAATAATTCTAAATAAATAGATAAATTTATGAAATGTATTTTCTATCTATCATTAAAATGAGGTGAATGAGGTTTTACCAAGAGCAGGATTAGCAAAAGTGAAATCCAGGTGTAAATACATTATAAGGGTCCTTTTGACAACGTGTAAATGTAAATGTGAAAAAATGAAAATAGAAAAAAAATAGAAAGTAAGACAATAATGTGATATAATAGAGTGTTATAATTAAAGATCAAATAAATAGAAAAATTATACTACGTAAAGATGTGAAAAAGTATTAAAACAGCAACAATGACTAAAACAAGGTAAAATAGTTTAGCGGTATGTTTGGGAACATGTAACACTAAATAATAAATCTCACTTTTTTATATATTTCTTGATATTATTTGACATCTTAATTACTTAAACTACTTAATTTTTATATTTTTTACATCTCCATCATTTTTAATATCTTTTTGTAAAAATACCTTATATATTTTAACTTTATTTTTTTACTCCTAATCGTTACTGTTATTATATCACATAATCTTTTACATTTTCAAAAAAAATTAATTTTTAACTTTTAATTTTATATCTTAATAAAGGGACTCAAATGGACCCTGAGAAAAGGGGAAAAAAATCCACTAGTTCGTCTTGTCCAGAGTTGATTCACAAGGCAGATATGTGGGCTCACAAGAGTACGTTAGATACTCTTGATATCTGAAACTAACCTACATAGGTACCTAGGTGAGCAAGTAATTATGTATGTAAATATACATGATTATATAATGTATAATATATTGCATATTAGTGGGTAATGGAGTAGTGTTTTCTTCAAAATTAATAGGGCTGCAACTCGGTTAGGTTATATCGGGTTTCAGTGAAACTAAACCCAAACTCTAACCCTAATGTTAGAATCCGGGTTCGGGTCGAGTTCGGACTGAGTTGGCATTAGTTTCGGATTGAAATTCAGATTACTTTCAAACTAATAGAAGTTGAAATTACTGATAAAAATAATAAAGTTTTTAAATATTATTATATTAATACGTAAATGATTTACATGTGAATATATTTATTGTCCTATGATATTTTTGGTTTTGATGAAAATTAGTCTTTTAATAAAAAGATAATTCTAAATACAATGAATGTAATGAATTTACACGTAACAATCAAGGTAATGTTATGAAAAAACAATCAAGATAAGAAAAATAAAAGATATTACATAAAATCACTATATAAAATTTTATAAAAGTGAGACTTATATATCTCATAATTAATTAGTATATATGTAATAATTATAAAGAGTTGGTATATTTATAATTATTTATAAATAAAGTTAATTTAGATGTAATATATTCAACTTTTATTGACAAATGTATACAACATTTAGGTTTAGAATAAACATTTTATAATTTAATTAGGTTATGATTATATGGAATAATTTTTATCTCAATTATAATTGAAATAAACATAATTATGGATAATACTGAGTTTAGACCGGGTCGGGTTTTGGTACCGGATTGATGCAAGTCCGGTATTGGTTTTGAATATTTCCGGGTCGGGTTGAAACCGGAGCTAATTTGAAAAAAAATTCAAAAATAAAATTTAAACTTTGTTTTGAAACCAGGTCGGGCGGGTTCGGACCGACCCGGTACCAAGTTGCACCCCTAATTATAAATAGTGTGTGATAAAGTTGATGTCCATGTATGCTTTTAGTGTCTGACTATAATATATAAATGTTAATTTGGTGTCTTGTAACAGTACGTCTGTTCGTAGCTATAGAAGCTTTGTTTAACTTGCGTCTAACAATAATTTTAACATTTCATACGCGGCTATAAATGTTGGTGGCAATAAAATATACTTAAAAAGTATTTTTTAAAATATATGATTGGAGTTTAACACTTTTGTTATAAAAAAAATTGATTTAGAACAAAATTCAAACCAATCAAGATACAGGTAGATAGACCGTTGTCCGAACCGAAGGAACCGTAGTTATACCCCTACTACCACGTAGGTTTTTGATATTTTGGAAGTAGCAACATGTGCACCCATGAAGACCCATTAGCACACGTGGCAGGTTTAGAAGTATGATAGCTAACCGAGCTGATCGACGGTTCCACAACCCCACAAAAGTTCAACCTATGTTGTCATCCTCTCATGTACATGGACATTTGTCTCCATAAGAGTAGTAGTCTCCTTATTAGCAACTTTCGTCTATTTTTGATATTGTTAGAAAATTTATAAGGATCATGAAATTGATTTGTAATAAATTTATAAGAATTTATAGGCTTGACTTGTTGAAAAAAGTGCATGTCAATCCATGACAATAAATAACCCCGAAAATCTTATTTATGGTAAGCTACAGCAGATCCTTTGAAATTGAAAGCTACGCCAAAACAGGCAATGCGAAAAGGGCCCAACCCATGGGAAGCTGTCCCCATGAGAGAAAAAAAGGAAGTAGGAGCATTGTGGTAATTTTATTATGAATATATTTGTTTAAAAATATGAGTATGTTTGGTTTTTTGATAAAATTTGTATTATCTGTATACAAAATCTCAATCTGTTCCATACATTTGCTGGATAAACTACTGAAACATATGTGGACATAATTTTTCATTATTTGACATTTTTTAAAAAAAATTGTGTAGAAAAAATTATTCTTAATAAGATTTCATTATAATTGGTAAAGTTGAAAAATATATTTTGTATCAAGAGTTATGTTATATTATTTAAAGTTCATGTTATTAACGTACTCTCGGGAGGGCTTGGTTTTAGGGATTTGAACCTATTCAATTATGCCCTCCTCGCAAAGCAGGCGTGGCGTTTGTCTACGATCACAAACTCACTGTGCTATAAGTTTCTGAAAGCCAGATACTTCCCGAGGGACGATATTTGGAGCTGCAACGCAAAAATTTCCGACTCTTTCACCTGGAGGAGTATTCTTAAGGCTAGAGATGTGATCCGGTTCGGGTGTAGGTGGCGAATCGGTGATGGCATGCGGGTCCGCTTCTTTATGGACGCTTGGCTCGACAATTTGATTTCCAAAGCTGGTCCTCTTCCGCTATCAATCCCGGACGACGTAAATGTCAGTCATTTTATCGATGACACTTCAAACACTTGGATCAGGGACCGCATTCTGGCTGCGGCTGGGGATGTGGGGTGGCAAGCAATCAATCAAATTCCTCTGGCCCCACCTGGACACGACGATACGATATTCTGGAAGTTCGAACCTCATGGGACCTACACTGTCAAGTCAGCTTACAGAGTGCTTTCCTCGGGTCTTTGCCGCTCCTTTCATTCCTCCATCTACAAAGAAATCAGGCGGACCAAACTTCCTAGCAAAATCCTTATCTTTGGATGGAGACTGTTCAAAAATAGACTCCCGACCCTCCAAAATTTAAGGGCCAGGGGTATTGATGTGGATCCCTTTTGCTTGTTTTGCAGATCTGGTTTCGAGGACACAAATCATTTATTTTCGGATTGCGAGCTCACAAGGACTATTTGTTCGACGGCAGCCGGGAATATCTCGGTTTCGACCCCAGTCCAGGACATCTTTATTTCTCTTACATCTCGCATTGCGTCAAAGGATCTTGTTCTTTACCTTCTCTGCTGCTGGAGGATTTGGCACATGCGAAATACGCTAAGAGTTGAGGGAGCAAAACCGGACTTCGCCAATACCCTCAAATGGTGCGAGGACTTTTTGGAGCAACATCGTAGGGCCACTCCCCTTATTCTTGGCGGTGCGATTGATAGACCACTGAACCCGAGATGGTCCAGTCCTCAACAGGGGTTTCTCAAGCTTAATGTTGATGCCCGTTTTCTCCACCACAATGCATCTATGGGCTTTGCAGCTGTCCTCAGGGACTCGGGGGGCAAGTTTGTCGCTGCTAAGGGTTGGAGAAGAGGCGGAATGATGGAACCTTTACTTATGGAGGCGCATGCGTTCCTGCTTGAGGCTTGCTGGGGACAAGAGTTCAACTTAGACAAACTCCAGATTGAGTCTGACTCGCTCCTCCTGATCAACTTTTTACAGTCGGATGAGCCCATCTCCTCTCCTCTTGGTTTTGTGATTGACCAGATCAAATCCATTCTCTCATGCTCCACCCTGGTAACTGTTCATCATGTTCTTAGGCAAGGCAACGCTGTGGCTCATGCGTTAGCCGATTTTATTGCTGCTTCTTCTGTGGATCAACAGGTTTGGTGGGGTATCCCCCCTCAAGCCATTCAGCAAAAAATTTGTATAGACAACTTTTTGGAAATGAATCTCGGATCGTCCTATCCCTCCTCCCTAGACCAGTTCTAGGGTAGTGACATAGGGTGTTTCCTTTCATCAAAAAAAAAAAAAAAAAAAAAAAAAATTAACGTACTCTCAAAAATAACAATTTCAATATTTATTTCTAAACTTTTAAAAATTTATTAATATTTTTTATTTTTCGAATATAATAAAATCTAATAGCATCTAATGACATCAAACAGGATCTAATAGCATCTAACAGTATCTAACAACATCTAACCAGATCTAACTTTTAATATTAATAAGTTAATCCTAAGTTAACACCTATAATATGATCTTAAGTCCCTTATAAGGTTATTTATATCTTAATTATAGAATTTGAAACCTAGATAATAGGATTTAATAAAATTCACTTAATTTAATGACATCTAACAACATCTAATCGCATCTGACAGTATCTGACGATATCTAATAGCATTTAACTGGATCTAACAATATCTAATAGCATATGATAATATTTAACAACATCTGACCGGATTTAACAGCATCTAACAACATCTAACGACATTTAACTGAATCTAACTTTTGATATTAATAAGTCAATCCTTTAACACCTATAATATGATCCTAAACTTCTATAAGATTATTTATACTTTAATTATAGAATTTGAACCCCAGATAATAGGATTTAATGAAATCTACTTAATCTAATGGCATCAAACAAAATCTAATCACATCTAACAGCATTAACGACATCTAACAACATCTAACCAGATCTAACAACATCTAATAGCATCTAACGACTTCTAACTGAATCTAACTTTTGTTATTAATAAGTTAATCATAATTTAACACCTATAATATGATCCTAAGCTCCTTAGAAGATCATTTATACCTTAATAACATATTTGAAACTCAGAAAATAAAATTTAATGAAATCTACTTTAATATAATGACATCTAACAATATCTAATAGTATCTAACTACATCTAACTTGATCCAACGATATCCAACAGCATCTAACTGTATCTAATGACATCTAACAACGTCAAACAACATCTAACCGAATTTAATTCTTGATATTAATAAGTTAATCCTAATTTAACACCTGTAATATGATCCTAAGGCCCTTATAAGCTTATTTATACCTTACTTCCAGAATTTAAAATTCAGATATTAGGATTTAATGAAATCCACCCCAATCTAATGATATCTAACTGCATCTAACAACATTTAATGACATCTAACAGCATATAACCGAATCTAACAACATCTAACAATATCTAACGACATCTAACCGAATCTAACTTTTGATATTAATAAGTTAATCCTAATTTAATATCTGTAATATGATCCTAAGTCCTTTATAATGTTATTTATACCTTAATTACAAAATTAAAAATTCAGATAATAGAATTTAATGAAATCCACCTTAATCTAATGTTATTTAATAACACCTAACTGCATCTAACTACATTTTACAGTATCTAACTGAATCTAATTGCATCTAACCAGATCTAACTGTAACTAACAACATCTAATTTTTGAGATTAATAAGTTAATTCTAATTTAACACCTGTAATATGATTATAAGCCCCTTAGAAGGTCATTTATACTTTAATTATAAAAATTAAAACTCAAATAATAGAATTTAATGAAATCTACCTAAATCTAACTGGATCTAACCGGATCTAACTGGATCTAACTGTATCTAACCGCATCTAGCTGGATCTAGTCACATCTAATCGGATCTAATCACATCTAAGTGCATCTAATCACATCTATCTAAATCTAACTGTATCTAACTGCATCTAATGATATCTAATTTTAATATTTTCTAAAATATTTTCAATAAATTTATGTATTTGCAAAAGATGTATACTTAGTAATTCCTTATAGAAGTATGCAAACCTTTTTTTTATTTAATAATTTAAAAACTAAATAATTATATGATGCTAAAATTTAGAAAAATATTAATTAATTTGAACTGAATGAAAAAAAATTAAATGAATATATAAAACTGTAATAATTAATACATGACTTTTTTAAAATAAAACTAGATTAAATTATATCTATTTAAATTCTAGATAATTTCAATTTAGATCTAATAATATGATTATATATGACTTTTTTACAAGTTTAATAGTGATTAAACTATAATTTAGTTTAATAATGATTAAACCTTGATATTAATAATTTTTGTAGTTTATATAAAAATTTAAAACATATCAACCATTGAATTTTATTTTACAAATTAATAATAAATTATTATTTCAATTACATGCATAATTAATTTAAATTGAATAAAATAAATTTTAAATAAATATACAAAACTATAATAATTATATTGATTTTTAAAAATAAAATTTTATAAATTATATTTATTTAAGTTATATATAACTATAATTAATATTTAATAATATAAATATATATGACTTTTTGGGACTGGTTTAATAATTAAGTATTTTTAAATGTTTAATTAACAAAATAATGATTTAGACAAAATAAGTATATATGACCATTTAGGAATTGTTCAATTATATGTCCCAAATTGTAATTTAAACTATCCCGGAACTTATATTGGTAGAAAATACTTAATTTAAATGATTATTTAATTATATGTCCTAAATTCAATAATTATGTATAATAAAGGTTTAATTATATGTCATGTGTCAAAATTATAATTTATATTTAAATAATCTAAATAAATATATATGCCTTTTTGGGATAGATTTAATAAATCATTATTATTATTATATTATTTTTATTTTTATTTAAATAAAAATATCTGCACTATTTTAACTATCCACATAATTATTTCTATTTATAATTTAATTAGCTAAAATTTTCCAATCTAAATTGTCTACATGATCCGGAGTATCTCAAAACATGGAAAATGACTCTTGAATTACCCAAATTGGACATCGAGAGTATTAGATCTAAATAAAATAAAATCTGCCGAAATGTAATCCGAATTTCTGTCTGTCGCGATAGATACTCACGATGCATCACCCTCTACAGCTTCCCCGAAACCTAGTCATCGCAACCGCCACAACTGCTTCCTACCCGTTTGCCGACTGTTGTTGGATCTCCGATCAGAACTGATCGTTGACTCGCCGCCGGCATCCTAACTTCAATTCTCAACTCGCCGGATCAGATCTATTCTCCAATAGAATGAATCTGAAAAAAAAATGTTGTTACAGGTGTTGTTCTTCGTTGTCGGTCGATGCCACCAATCGTCGCTCAAACTCACCGGCTTCATTGCTGCTGATCTCTCTCTACTAGTCACCTGTTTCTTCCATTTTTGGAGAGAAGAAAACCCATCTGCCTCTTGTCGTCTTCTTCTTCCTTATTGCTGCCATCGCCACTCATCAATCAAAGTCGTGCACTCGCTAGAGAGGAAGGAGAAAACAACATCGGAAGAAGAGGAGAGTGTTGAAGAAGAAATGCAGCTCGTAGCAAGTGGTCATCAGCAACTGACGACTAAGGCATGAAGCTGGGAGAGGGAGAAAGGAAGGGCGGGTGAAATGAGTCGTCTATCGATGCCCCCTTACAATTTTTTTATTCCAAAAATGCCCTATAAAATTTGAACCGTCCAACGAAAATAGATGGTGGAGATTAGGGTTCCCACGAGAAAATCGCAGGGACACGTTTCTATGGGTTGGCTCCCAATGCGAAATTGGGCATTTGCATCAGTGCTAGGTTTGTTTCTTTCCTAATTTTTTTATCGTTTTTTAAATGTTGTTGTTGATTAATTAAGGAATGCTTTACTTTTAATATGATAAACATCTTAACTACCATTTGAAAATTCAAACCAATCGAAATATTAATGTATGAGTATTTATATATTTCTAAAATTCATATATTATCTTGTTTTGTTAAAAAAAATTCTGTTTTATAATTTTCTATTGACAACATGATTTATTTTTATTTTTTTTATCATGCAGCGTTTGGTAAGAGGGGTGGAGAAGGAAGCAAACTTGCCACCTCTCTCTTACATTTTTCTAGAAATAATTTGACATCTTAACAATTCAATTACTCTACTTCTTTATTTTTAATCCCATTTCTCAATCATTTTATCACACATGATCTTACTTATTTTCATTTTACCCCCAACATCACTCTCATACTTTTCCAAAACCAAACTTTCCATCTTCTTGTTACTCATATTACCAAATCATCCCTTAAACTCAACATATGACTAAGTTTGGAATTTAGGATATGCGGCTTTTTTTAATCTTCGACATCCATGGCCTGGACTTGCAGCTTTTAGTATGGCCTGTTGCCATGAAAAATGTTTAGAGAGGGAGTTGAACCTTGAGTCGGGCTTGAAGTTACAAGTTTAAACCCGAAAATCAGATTGCTATTGCCCCCATGGGCCATGGCCTAGAGTTTAGCCGCAAACCGTTCATTATATTTCAAGGAAATCGGTTCCATTAACTGGGTTAGATGATCAAACGCGTGCAACATGCAGTTCAAGGTTGTGCACGCTTCAATATTTAAATCTTCTTATGTCAATTTCCACTAAGAGATGGAAGACATATTAAAATCAACCAGATCAAAAATAAAATAAAATGAGATAAAATGAATAGATTTTTGAGTTTGATTTGCAATACAAGTTGAGTTGAAATGTAATCTTGTAAGAAAAAAGAAACACAAAATTCTTTTAGATTTTAATTTCCCCGGATCATTTATCGCAAGATTTCTATGAATGATATTCCAATTCCATCACCTTCTAGAAGCACTTTTGCAGGCTCGCCTGTTACATGAAGGAAAAGAAAGGCGAGGCAGGACCACACGTGAAATGTGACACTATTCGCGGAATGGATGCATCATATTATTCGTGTGATGATTTATCTTTTACCAGTTCGGTTTGGTTGGCCAGGCTTTTACGCTGAGTGCTCTGCTTTGAAGGAAAGTGGTCATGAAATGTCATTTGTTTTGATATCAGTTGTTGGGGAAGCATTCAAATGAAGTTAGATTTAATAAACAATTACAATATAATGCAAACAAGATGCAACCATTTATGTAAAAAAATTTCAATTAATAAGGGAAAAAAGTCATGGGAGAAATATTAATCCAATAAACGGGTTATTAAGATGCAATCAAAATAACATACTCTCATTCTCGCTGGATAACTCTGTTTGTTATATTCCGTCGAGACACTTTAGGAATTATATGGAAGCTTTGCAGTCTAGAAACTCGACCTCTAATGGATATCCAAAAATGTGGCTTTCATAAGTACTAATGTAAAATTAACATGAATTTTAATGCATTTACCATGCACAATTCTGTACGAATTATCATGCAAATAACTCATGCTCAAAACACAAAACATTAAAAAAAAAAAAAAAAAACTTTGCAAGTAAGCCTAATTTTAAATTTGTTTTCATAACGCCATTTGAAGAAGCCTTTTGCCTATTAAAATTACTTTAAATATGGAATGAAGTGAGCTTAATCGAACACCGAGTGGCTAGTGTCAATCAACCTGTTGAAGTGTTGCCTGCATCGGGGGCCTGAATTTCTAGAAATTAAAGTATCCCCTTGAAATTTTTAAGATATATTTTATATTAACATTAATTAGCCTAGCCAGTTTCAAGTTATATAAGATTTTTAAATTAAATTTATATACCCCATTCCCAAAACGGTTATTCAATTTTAAAAATATTTTTTTAATTTTATGATTTTTTATATTTGAAATATAATTTTTTATATTTCTAATATACCTTATTACATTCTCATCCCAAATATAACTCCTATTCAAAAATCTTATAACTTAAAATAGTATAAAGTCTTAATTTCCATTCAAGAGTCTTACATAACTTGAAACATGTAGAGGTTGGGGAGCTGAAGAAGGTAAATTATAATAATGTTGATACTATCCGTATAAAATAATATATAATTTTGCATAGTAAGCTACGCTAGTTAGCACGCTATACAATATTTTTCTTATATGTCATAATGAGTAGTTTAACTAAGATAATCTATTAATCTTATACATATCTGTTGCGCATGGACTACATCAATACCGTTTTAATCGGCTTCCGCTACTAATGGGGCAGGCGCTCATAATTATAATTATGGAATCAACTTAGGAGTGTACTAGCAAGGCCGGCGTTGGCGTTGGCCTTGGCCGGCTTTGGCCTTTATATTTGTAGCCTTTTCTTTGTTATCTAGAAGCATTTCCTGCCTGAAAACCTAACCATTATGTGGAATTTTCCACACATGCAGGCGATTGAGGAATCTTTACAAGCAGCTAAAATATATGGCCTACAGCGAGTAAAGATATAATAAAAAAAATTATTTAAATATAACTAATGATATGGAAAAAATATTTTATATGTTGAGCTCTAAATGCACATGCTAGACATGAGAGCTAGGAGAGTGAATTTTGATACTCGACCCAGTGATGATTACGTCAAATAGCCATAGAAAAAACTTCTCTTATCATTTAAGAGGGCAAATTCGAATTTAGTGTTATGTGTATCAGACGGGAAAAAAAAAAGTTATTTACTTAAATGGCATTTGGACAACTTGTAATTAGACCGTCCTTTTCTATCACGCTGCAAGTCTGCAACAATTCATCATTGAATTTATGATATTAAGTGTTTTTCTAAACAATATTGAGTCTTTTACAGTTTTCTTTTCGCCTGTTTGGAATCAATTTGCCCTAATCAAACAGAAGTTTATTCGTAAAAACGTATGTATAATATTTATTGTTCAACTTTGCCGTTGCTCATTCTAAAGATGTATTGTTGGTACGGGTCTGATCATCACACGCAAATACGCATGCTGGATCATCTTCATCTGTGGTTTATATTTTATAATGTGAATCATGGTATACAATTGATAGCACCCGGTTTCCCTGGAGAAAAGACCGGATAAATAATGTGTAGTGCGCCGTTATCTGCTGCTGATTTTATGCACAGAGGATTTATGGGTTCTTAGAGGATTCAATGGATGGTTCTGATCCAACTGGAATATTACTATGGCCATTAATTCCATCATTCGGTGGCCTACGTTCAAAGCTATCGTTGTTTGCTTATCTTTTCCGAATTGGAATTTATTCTATATGTATCCTATTGGTTGTATAAAGCCTGGCCTTCCCCACCCAATCTTTAGAGTGATTGGCAAAGCGTTTGCTGTTTGTCTGAATTTACTTTCCTTTCTATCCACCAAACTATTTACAGCCTTCGGAATCTGACTCGCCTTCACTTCTGCTCTGTTTGCACGTCTCTGCGGGCTTGGAAAATTTGGAAGTTTTTATCCACCAACCAGGTCGGTCTCTCTCTCTCTCTCTCTTCCGGATCTTCAGGTAATATTTCTGCTTTATGGAGATCTTCAAGTAATATTTCTGCTTTACAACTCCCATCTCTCTCGCTCTCAAGAGAAATTTTTTGATTTTCAAGCAATATTTCTGCTCCATATATATTATTCAGTTCCCACATGGTCGCCATCATTCTCTAAAAGTTGAAATGAAACACTGTCCCTCTTGATTTTTTGGATTCATGTATAGATACATCCAGTCATCTAATATTATAAATTAGTATATGCATAATACTCACATGTGAAAGAATCAAATAATACTCCCACCATTGGAGGAATTTTAAGCAATATTTCTGCTTTATATATTATACAATTCCCATATAGTCACCATCATTCTTTAAAAGTTGAAATGAAACACTGTCTTTCTTGAATTTTCTGATTTATGTATATATACACCAAGTCATCTGACATTATAAATTAGTATATGCATAATACTGACTATGAACGAATCAAATAATACCCGTATCATTTGAGGAAATTTTCTTCTTTTTTTTTTACCCCACCAGTGGAGGGACAAGGGTCGACTTGGTGGCCACATGGGCACACGCCTATTGTGCTTTCCATGATGTCGTCATGCTGGAAGCCTATCCCTCTTGAATTTTATGGTGTTTAGATTAGGGGTGTAAATATAATTAGTCTCAACCCGAACCTAGCTATAGGCATGTTAAAAGAAATTAAGTTATATAACTCAAACCGAATTGACTTGATTTTAAAAGAGGGTTGGTTTGGGTTAGCTGATTGTCAAACCCGACCCAACCTGAATTCATATATTAATATAAAATGTAATAGATTATTAAAAAACAACCGGATGGAAGACTAAGCTCCCACAAATAATTTTTTTCTCTTTTCTGGCCGAAATCTCAAATGTGGGATTCGAACCCACAACCCAACGCTGCAATGATTTCATCACGCCTGCGCCGACCTACCGAGCACGAGCACAATTGGTATCTATTACTTGATTTAAATGTCTCTTATCTGATACTTCATACCATATGGGGCATATCTAGATCTTCAACCTTACGAAATTTAGTAATTTTTTAAATTTATTTATTATTTTATTTTAATTTTTGAAAAAATAATAATAATAAAAAATAAAATTGACACTTGTAACTATGTCCATTTTTTATGAAAACTTCAATGCATAATCCGACCACAATATGATTAAGGCCTCATTTGCGCGTGCGTGTGAGAGCTTTTTTTCCTTAAAAATAACCAATCAAAGTTTGAGCTTCCATAGTCAATTGCTTTTACCCATTACAATTGGTTCCCTTTTTGTTAGACAACACAACGCACAAGCAGGATAAGCTCTGCCAAATGGAGCGTAAGGCAAAATGGTAGATAGTACTTTTTTGATATATTTTCATCTTTAAAAGAAAGCAATACTCATGTTTGATTATTCTTTGAAATAAAAAAAATTGAAAGGAGTCTCTATAAGTTAGTTTGTAGTCATGTGATTATTATATATGGATATACTTAATCGTACAAGTATTATTGAAGATGATGGGATACAGAGTAGTCATGTGATTATTTTATGAGTCATCATACTATACAATATATTGTATATTAGCTTATCGGACAATATTCAAATTTTCATTTTATTTTTTATTTTTTTGATTTTTTCTTCATAAATATGTTTTCTTAAGTGTTTTTAATTCATATATTAAGTTTCGCCATTTTACAATTTTACTTTGTTATTTTTTATTTTTAAAAAATGCATGTTTTTAGGGGTAGAAAATGATTTTATGCCCCTGATTTTTAAAAATAAAAAATAAATATGTAAAAGTTTTGTAAAATGATAAAACTTAATATATGAATTAAATACACTTAAAAAACATGTTTATGAAGAAAAATCAAAAAAAGTAAAAATAAAATGTAAAAATTGAATATTATACAATAAACTAATATACAATACAATATTATATTGTATAGTATCATGAGTGTTATTTTATATGGACATACTTTAATGGTACAAGTATTATTGAAGATGGTGGGATACGGATGAAATGAAGATGCAGTGAAATCTTCCATTTCTAAACAATTTCAGAAAAATAATAACTTATCCAAAAAAATTTCTAATTCCAAAAAATTAATAACTTATAATTTTATTTTTCATACAACTATTCTCAATCCCCAATCTCCGATCTTCTGCACTTTCCCTATTTCTGATCTTTTTCTTTTCATTCTAAATCTACTTCCATATCACATTCTCATCTTATCCTCATCCAATGGATTAACAAACTAATATGCCGCTCACATTTTAGGTTAGCCTCAATAATGAATGAAAATCTAATCCATCCTATTCATTAAATTCATTTTTTAATTAAGAAAACGAGTTGCATCTAAACAAGGATGCACATTGCCTCGTTGAAAAATATATAAACTCGTCCCTTTCATTAACGAAAAGGCAAGAGAAGAAAAAACAAAGCAGGAAGGCATGACCAAATAAATATAATTAATTTCAAGTTTGTATACCTAATATGTAAAAGAAGTGATCTTGTTAGTCTAGATTAAACGAATGTCTCGTTTAGCCTATTTCAAAAATCCATTCACAACAATTTTTTTATTTTTTCTTTATACACTTATTCATCTATATTTAACATATAAATCAAATTTTATCATTTTTGGATATGTATACATATTTTTTTGAGATTTTTAAACATCTATGTATATAAATTTATTTAAAATAGCTTGTTTTGAAATTTTAAGAAATATATACACATATCCAAAAATAGCGAAACTTGATTTATATATTAAATATACTTCGATAAATAAGTGTACGAAGAAAAGAATAAAAAATAAAATGTTGTGAATGAGTTTTTGAAGGCCCGGGCTAATAGGATCATTTATAAATTGAATAAAATATTATTTCTATATGAATAAATGATTTATTATAATTTTACAATTTATGAATAAATTTATGTATTTTTAGTAAATTACACATGATTATATACATTTGTAAACAGATGCGACCCATCAAAGAAATCCACTAAAATGATTCTTATAGTCACGTTAAAACAAATAATGTTAAATAGTGTCCGCATCATTGAGTATTACCCATTACATGTAATATAAATATCATCATCATTATTTCAGAAAAAATGGTCATCGTCATCAGTTCTTGCCTATCAGCTGCATGGATAGAGATTCCCTTATCTCGCTTAATTATTTGTATTCATTTTCTTTTATGTATTTCTTTCATTCTCTTCCTATCTTCTATTTGATTAAATTTAATTCTCTTAGCGCTGTCATTTCAACCCTACATTTAATATGCTCAAGCTGCCTCGATATATCCATTTTCCCTCATTATATTATTCATGGGTTTCGCTTTCAATATCTGGGATAAAATCATTCTTAATTTTATCTTTTCTTCTATTTTCTGTCTTTATCTTTTCTGTTGTAGTACTTGTATAGTTCTACTCAATATTTTATTCCATATATAGGATAGCTAGTGTGATCACAGTCTGAAAAATTTTTCTAGCAATTTAATTATCAATGTTATATAGCAAATATATGATAGATATTAACCACAAAATTATTTCATTTTTTTGGGAACTGTAATTCAGCCTTGTAGTTAAGCATTCGCTCCATCTGAATGAATAATTTAGTAGAGTGTTAGACTATTAAAATGCTTTAAAAATAGAAAGGATTTAAACAAATGTCAAACTTAACACTTGATTTTATTCTTTTTCATTCTTTTTTTAGGATTTTTTAAAATTAGTGACATTTTACTGATTTTAAAAATTCAAAAAATACTTAAACATGTCCAAAAATGATAAAAATTGATACATATGTTAAATACACTTAGATTAACAATCGTGTAGAAAAAATTTAAAAAAATAAAAATAGATTAAATATACCTCAGTGTACTAAAGCTAAGTGCACCCTAGTGCGTAATTTCACATCCCTATAGTTAGAAGGTTAATTGAATTGCATGCAATCATTTAAATTTTGGTAGACCGAAAATTAATAGCCGAATATAGAATATTTGGATGGAAACATATTCACATATCATGTGTAAATTACGAGGATGTAGATCATCAAATTTTCATTAGTGGCCTGCACTTCTACTTCTTCTTCTTCTTCTTCTTCTTTTTTTTGAGTCTTAAAAAAAAAAAAAAAAAAAAGAGCAGAGTTAAGAGTTAAGGTATCTGCGACATGCGCTAGACAATCATACCCCAGATTTTGATATTTTTAGGGCCTTAGACAAATAGCTGTAGCTTTCTATGTGATGTAGTCATATGACCATTCATTTTATCCGTTGTATCTTGAATCGATCCAATTGGAGTGGTCATCAAAACATGTAAATGGCAGATCTGTTCTTGTAAAGTCTTGACTAGGACTTAATTTCAATAATCTTCATGCCGTTTTAGGTATAATAAGTAAAATAATTTTTAAAATCTAAATCATTTATCATGTTTACTCATATCATTTAATTACAAAAAAATGAAATCTATTGTATTTTTATAATATACTTTTAAAATTTAATAATCAGATATTCACTAGTAAAAGATGTTCATTTTAATGGAATACAAATTTCTCATAAAACATGAAAAATATATTCTAAAAATTAAAAATTAGTGGTAAATATACAACCTTCATGCTTATTGTAAGTATTGAATCATTACCCAAAATTACAATAGATAAATTGAATTTGAAAATATATGAAAATAAAGCCTAAACTAGACAATTTACTGAAGTGAATTGGTAAAATGGGATAATCTAAAATAATTTAACATTTCAGCTAATTAACTATCCTATTTTTATTTTTATTTTTAAATCGTTTTTATGTAACTACCTTATTTTTCTCATTTCATCATTATCATATTGCATTTCTCTTATATTTTTTAAAAATATTTCTTTCTCTGTTTTACCTCCCTCGTCACCCATATCGTCAAACAGTAACATATATCTTTGTTTGTTTAATTGTTTCCATGCAAAGAGGTACGGTAATTACTAACGTGTACCAAATTACCAATTATTCTGCATATTTTGGTATTTACATTTTAACTCAAGATTTGTGGTGAATTACAAAATTTTCGTTTCGATTAATTTAAGAAAGGATGTGATCAACTCCTGTGGTATACGAGCACCTTAATCCGACCTTTATTTGCGTGGCTCCCTGTGATGATCTAAACTTACCGGAACTTTTTCTTATTTTTCAAAACACGCCATGAATAAATTATATGACTATTATAATTTACCCCAGCCCAGGTGTTTTAGTTATGGCCTTTCAATAACGGGGATACACCCCGCTAGCCCACTTTGATGAAAGTGGACCTTGTTGCAAAACATGCTCTGGGTTCACAATAGCTTGGGGATTTTTAATTATAAAAAAATGATGTCAAATTAAACCTTACATTGTGCATGAAATATTAATAATAACTAAAATTCTTATGGAGATTTTATAAAAATTGATTCAGGAATAAATTTTTAAGAATTTAAATTTCACGAATTTGAAATCCCTCCGACTCATCAATTATCAGCGTCCTGAGCCTGGAAAGAAATTTTTTTGTTTGTGTAGACCGGCACTGGGCTTTGGGCTAGCAGTCCGTTTCTTACCGGGACTGGGCTAAACAGATTCCGTGCAGGATACGTTGCCCATCGTCTTCTCCGCCTCGCTCTTCCCTCGTCGCTAATTCGCTGCAGTTAATTTATTGGAAAAAAAAAAAAATTATCAGTGTTTTTTTTTTATTGGAATATATTTACATACATCTCAACACATATTACACTGAAGATCTGATACATTTGTTACAAATCTGGACATACTGCTCCACTAAATAATCAGGAAGACACGGCTTCCAACAACCAAACGGGAGACCACTGCTCCCACAAACAACCGGATGGAAGACCACAGCTCCCACTAATAATTTTCCCTCATTTCAGTCCTAAATCAAAAAGCTGTATTCGAACCCACAACCAGTGCAGCTCAAATACTTATGATATCAGTGTTAACTCGGCGGTAAAAAGTAAAAGGTTGCTTTATACGACCGCACGGATGAATCAATTCAATAACGTGTTCTTCATTTCTATATTTCGTCCGTCTTCTATTTTGATTTTTGAATTATTAACGGTGTGTTTGTTAAAAATTAAAATTTTTCAATCTAAAATTTTTCAATTTCTAAGAATATCTTATTTTTTAATTATTTATTCATATCTTTGTATACAAATTATCATATTTTTCAATCATTTCCATACAACTACTCATACCACTAATATTATTCTAATTTTATTTACTTTATTCTTCAATAAAACAAGATGGGTTAACATGATAAATAGTTTAGATTTGAAAAATATATTCTAAAAATTAAAAATTAGTGGTAAATATACAAAAAAATTAGTGGTAAATATACAACCTTCATGCTTATCGTAAGTATTGAATTATTACCCAAAATTACAATAGATAAATTGAATTTGAAAAAATATGAAAATAAAGCCTAAACTAGACAATTTACTGAAGTGAATTGGTAAAATGAGATAATCTAAATTATTTTTACATAAATAAAAAATACGTAATATTATTTTCAGAAAATATAAATCTACAAAAAAAATTCAAGGTGTTTATAGTTAAATCCTATCGAAATGACGCAAGGCCCTCCAAACAAACAAGTTTGACCTAGTTTCTATTCTAGACCACTATTTTTATATTAAAAATTGATTTTATTGGTATTATTTTTAGTTTACTACAGCATGCATTTTCTAACGTACCTTTCCATATCTAGTACAGCTTTTCTCATGCACTTACGAATTCATGGCTGCCTGTAAATGACTACAAAAGAATTTGGAAATGGATTAGAAATGGCCATGCCATGGGACACGCTATTCGTGTCAATCGTGGCTTGGGAGGGACCATATCATGTTTTTAAGTGGCAAAAAGCCACTGTCACGTCGATCGTGGGTTAATCTGTGGTCAGGTCATCCTTGGGGCCCACGTGGCCAATCTAATCTAAGCACCGCTGACCTTCTTGATCAGGGGTAGGAATTGGGACTGGTAAGAGTAGGTCAAGATGTCGCCACTTGGAACCTTCCTCCTCAAAATTTTATTTGTTCTTAATTTTGATATCAGCCCGGATCAACGTTGACCCGACTCTTACCTTTCCTCAATAAATTTCGAAACCAACTTTGTATTAGTATCAAAGTGAAGGTCGGACACAAGATGCAAATTAACTGTAATAGTTTTAAAAATGTGCATACTTATCAAATATAAAATCATTCCTATATTAAATGTAAAGGCAGTATGTCAACCATTTACTAATTAGTAAAAGTAAAACAGTTTTGTATATAGAAAAATATTATCAAACATAAATAGCGTAACAAATTTATTGAGGATGTGTTTAGGTAATGATAAAACCTTCCATGAAATTTTTTTTTGTGTAAAAATTTTTAAAATTAGAAAAAATAATGTTATATAATAAGAGTAATGATGAAAAGTAAAAAAATAAAGTTAAAATGGATATGTTAATTGTATAAATAGTTATGTAAAAATAATTGAAAATTATAGAAATTATATAATAAAATTTGAAGAAATAATTAATAATAGGTTAGTTGTCAAAAGTGAAAAGCTTTATATTGCTAAATTTTATTTTGAAAAATTATAGGTGTAAACAAACACACCCTCCAGCAAGTTAACAAAATATACCTCGCTTAAAAGTTCATTGGAAACTTGACTTAATATTCTCTTTTGATAATTCTAGTTAATTTTGCTAATATTTAGTTAGTCTAAAAACTTGTATCAAACTTATATCTTAATTATTATAAGATGTAATTTTAAAAAATAAATTAGAGATAGTCAACCATAAATTATTTGAAATTTTAAAAAATGAGAATAACATTGAAAATACATTTATAACATTTGAAAATTTTTAGATATTTATTTCGTATTAAATTACTAAAAATACTACTGATTTTTAAAAATTCAAAATAAATATCTAAAAATTTTCAAAAACGGTAAAAACTGATGCACCTGTTAAATACACCTAAATCAACAGTTGTATAGAAAAATTTTCAAAAAATATATAAAAAAATAAGTATTTACACCTGGCTAAGTGCACCCGGGTGCATAGTACGTATTGTCCTCCAGCGTATATAGCATTGATCGTAGCGGCGAAGACTTACAGGCGATAAAGAAGTAGGATAGAATGGCGTAGGCTTAGGTGGCTTGACCATGACATGGAAAACTAAAATTATGTTGTTAATTGTATGGTGTGATTTATTTTAAATATAAATATGTCAGCACTTCATTTGCTTCCGTAGCCTCTAATTGATTAACGTAAAAATAATTTTTTACATTTTATTTTTCATAAATGTATGACTTTGCTTAGATTTTTATGTGAAATGTTACAAATTTAAAATTTTATTTTGTTTATTCACGTCCATTTTATTTATTTTCAAAAATTGAATATCGAATTTTACATGTAGAGACATGTATGTGAAGTCCACAAAGTAAAAAAAAAAAAAAAAATTAATTATGGTCGCTCATAAATCGCTCTGTTTATACACAACCGTATGGTAAACGGCTCCATTTACTGATACATCTTTCGGTTACAATTTGATGGGAACTTACCCGGTCAAAGTGAATTTGGGGAACGGAAATTGGAACCAACATATATTTAGTTATGTTCTAATAATACATCAAACTCAAAATAATAATTAGCACAAGCATGAAAATCCGGACGTTACTTCCATAAGAGTGGCGCTTGCCTTCCACGTTACAGGACAAGAAGTGAAAGCCATTAAGTCATTTTCATTTCTTAGAGTGGAAGGAAGAATAATTATCCGGGTATATTCATTCATTAATATTTATGATATCCTTCTTATTCTTGTTGTTCCCAAAAAACAGCCACAAGTATTCCGGCCCATCCACCACCCAGAGTGAAATTTCTACGTGCTTTTCATCAGTTTGCTATTTAGATCTAGCAACAGAGATTTCAAATGCATTGGTATATTCTAATACGCGTAGCTTGAAAATAAAGAAGAGTTTCAGGAAAGGAAAAAAAAAAAAAAACCCCATGATCTAAAAAGGTGGGAATTAAAAACTTTTATTGAGAATTGAGACTTGGGAGCCACTCAAAGCTTCCCCACACGCAACATTTCGCTTGCTTGGGATCTATGACAAACCGACTCGCCATCGAGCAGACGATTCAATTATATATTAATCTAAAAAATCCTCGTACACGATCTCAACTCTCTAAAAATTCAATGTCAGATGTATAGGTATGGATCTCTCTGCCTTCTTCTCGTTTTCTTTTCATGTATTTGTTCATGATCTTGGTAGTCTTGGCTAACTTAACTTTATGTTAATTGCACTGGAAACATAAGTTTTTAAGAACCTTTTTTTAGTCTTTTAGTGAAAATGTTTTTGCAAGTGTATTTAACTCATACATCAAGTTCTACGCTGTTTTAATGTGTATGAATATACAAATTTCCAAAAATATAAAATCAGATATAGTGGTTAAATATATTCAGGAAAATATTCGCAAAAAAATTAAGAAAACATATACCTTTTAGCCCGAAGTAACATACGTTTATGTTAATCCAAGTAAATAAGATCATGCCCCATACTTCGAAGCTGGGTCTAACTCTACATGCATGCATCTATGCGGAGGCTATATTCATAACATAAGATTTAACTTAGTGACAGCGAAAGATTTGCCCTTCTTTTCTCTATATTTTCTCATTTTTCATCGTATTCATTTGCATTGTCTAGTCTTTAACTGTATCCTTGAGTAGATGGTAATTAATTAAATAGATTTGAGAAGAAGTGAAAAATAGTTTATTCAAGAAAAAAGTAGGAGAAAAGAGGTAATAATTTAATACAACATATGGTTTATATACAATGAATAAATTGTATTTTTTATCAAACATTAAAATCTTTAAAATAAAAAAGGTTACATTGAACCGCTTATGTATAACCCAGTTACATGGAAGTGGACCCAAATATTAAAAATAATACATATACAAGTAAAATATATATATATATATATTCTCATAGATGCTTGATAACCAATTTATTTCCACCAACTTTTCTATTACAATGATTAAGGTCTTAAGATTGTATATATTTTTAGCCATTAAAAAAAAAGATTGTATATATTTTCGTGTATGTTTTTAATTAACAAAATCATATATTAGGCTATCCACCAAGTAGCTACAGAAATGTACTTTAGGAAAATGATAACAAGGTTAATAACCTTTTCAAATTTTAAACCCTGGACCTTTAAATCATAATATTTTATACACAGTTATATCAGTCACTTAGTCAACAAAGTAGTGACATTTGGATATAAATCAAAATGAATGCTAAATTGTAACATTGTATGGAGGCATGTTCGTACACTATGATAAATTCCAACAAAAAATAGCTAATTTTCTGGCTATATAATTACTCTAGATTCATGGAATGTATTTCGGTGAAAATTAATTTTTTATATATGTGCCAGTCAATTATTTAGTTTCTTTAGAACAGTGGCATTTGATTAAATATCGTCTTTTTAAATTAAATGTAGCCAAAATACTATCTAATATAAATGTCAGTGCTGTGAAAATAGGAACAATTTTCGATTTAAATTGGTCAATTGGACTGACCATTAACCCCCGTTACCAGTTAAATAGATTGATAGGTAATAGAACTGCATCTAGTATTAAATGCAGCCAAATAAAGTTTGGCATCAAAAAGGTGTCCATATAAAAAAAAAAATTATTGCAGTATTAGGCAAACCTAACTAGTTCTGCCTCAACCGATTCAATCGTTTGTAAAAACTGAATTAAATCGATTTTAACAATTTATAATTTTATATAAGATGTGTAACATATAATTTATAATTTTATACAAATATATATTTTAGAAAAAGTAAAATATAAATGAAAATATAAATATTAAATATAAGGTAGTTATCAAATATTTGAGAAAGCCAAAAGCACTTTACTCAGCGTATGTGTTCAACAAAAAATTTCGAAATATCCAGTCGTCTTCCTCATCCACAACTGTCTCCTTGTTTCTCTATCATGTAAGTCTCTTCGGTGTTCCCTATTCTTATCATGTCAGCACTCAATCATCTTTCTCTCACTATTTTGGTTTCGGTCATATTTAAAGACAAAAACTTTTTAACTAAAATTTTTTGCTATCTATAATACTATATTTTAAAATTATTTCTTATATAACCAATATATTTTAAAATTATTTCTTATATAACCAATATATTTTAAAATTATTTCTTATATAACCAATATATTTTAAAATTATTTCTACATAACTATCTATACAAATAACTTATTTATTTGAAATTTATTTTTTCTGTACTTCATCATTATTCCTATGATTCATATCATATTATTTTCTTTTTATTAATTTAATAACTTTTACATCAAAAATTTTTCATATAAAATTTTAAATTTATTTTCTTTACACTTCGTCATTAATCTTATCATATCAAATTATTTCTATTAATTTAACTACTTTTACACCAAAAATTTTATCACTTCTCATGAACATCATTCATTTTTCTCTAGTCTAGAGTTAAAATTTTTATCACTTCTCACATACATCATTCATTTTTCTCTAGTCTTCTACAGCTTCTGGGTCTTCTCTATCCTGGCTTTGGATTTTTTAAATGCGACAACATCAGTTTCCAAAGTGTTCCTGGATGCAGCGATAGTTTTCAAAGGATCGGTTTAACCAACCGATCAAAAATCTAAAGAAGTTGTCGGTTTAACTAGTTTTCACCAATTATATTTTCTCAACCAAAATTGGTGGTGAATGGGACCGGTATGGTGAATAGTTCATGATTGAACCGGTCCAATCGGCCAGTTCAATCTGATTTTCGCAACTTAGTATTAAGAACTTAATAGTAAGCATAACTTCATGAGAGAGGTTTTCTTGTTAATCGTTTTCACCAAGCAGTATTCCAATGAGAAAGGCAGTTTTTCAACTTCTTAATTTTTTTAAGACCCTAGTCATCCATCACATTTTCATTTATCAATATTATTACAATATGAAAAATTATTTTAATTAGATTTGCATATAATCTCCAACAAACGCAAATGCATAAATTTTTTTAATTATTTTTTTAACATTATAAATTATAAAACTTTTGATAAGTTAATTTTTATATTGTACAAAAGAATAATTTTCAATAAAATGCAACCATGAAAAATTCATGTTTAAAATGTGGCCTTGAACCAGTCCAGTCGGCAAGAGAAAAGGATCAAAGTTGAAAGTCGAAACAAACCTGTGGAAGGTTTTTCGTAAAGGTGGGCAGCCTACTATCTTGCGAGTCCACCGGTGGATGAACTTATATTTTTTAAATATCTATATATAGATATAGATATATATATCGTATTATCTTTTTATGATTTTGCCACTTCCCCCCAAAATTATTTATTCGATAAATCTCCCAAAGTTTCCAAAGCCGTATATTTTTCCAAAAAAAAAAAAAAAAAATTGCAGTGATGCTGTAGAATTCCAAAATGTCTGCACGTGTACTAAGTCTGACTAATGTCGCCCACCGGATGATTAGATCACCCCCAGGCACCAGCCTGGTTTTCTAGGAATTAACTTAAAGCATAATTAGCAATTAGCATTATCATGGTCTCTCTCTTTCTTCATTTATTTTGTGAGTCCGGCTTTTAATGAATAAAATCCATTCAAAGGCTGATCGAGTCCAGAAAATATAACCGAATATATTAAGAATGACAAAAATTATATTGAAGAAATAAAAATTATATGAAAAATTGAAAATTTTGCCTTAAGAATAAAAATTATCTATCACATTTACACCCCATCCAAATCTCTTCAATACTTTGTAATATACCCAATATTTATTATCGTTTATTTAGATAAATTGTGTCCCTTATATTTGTAAGAATGTCTCAGATCTTCAAGTATAATATGTGTTGAGATATATGTAATTGTACCAATCAATCAAAAAAAAAAAAAAAAGATAAGTGAAACATTATCCCCATGACTTGTGCGGTTGACTTCGCGAAAACAATCAAAAGCATGCTCCTACTCACTCAGAAATTTCGCAGCTTTGGCGAGCGATGCGCTACTGCAGGCTTCCGAATCTCCTTCTCTGCCTCTTCGTCTTCCTTCGACTTTCCACAGCAGACGTCGGCACCGCCACCTACTACAACCCACCATACGTACGTAAGTGCTCTGTGCTCCGACGAACCAACAACACCAACAGGCAACAGCAGCTGCTGTCTATCCTCAAATTCTGCAGGGCAATTCCCTTCCCTGATTCCGACCGATTGATATATTGTGTTTTGGTGCAGCAGCGACTGCTTGCTACGGCAGCGTTGAAAGCGCATTTCCGGCGAACAGGCTGTTCGCGGCAGCGAGCGATGGGATCTGGGACAACGGGGCAGCGTGCGGTCGGGAGTACGAAGTGAGGTGCCTGAGCGGACCTCTCCGGCGGGCCTGTCAGGTGGGGATCACCATTCAGGTAACCGTCGTCGATTACATGGAGACGTCTGTGTCGCGGCCGTCGAGGCCTGGCTCCACCCTTGCCCTCTCTGTCAATGCCTTCGCCATGATCACCAATTTCTCCGTGCCTTCTCAAGTCGTCAACGTCGAATTCCAACCGTATGCTCTGTTTTCTCTTCTCTTCCTTATAAAACTCTCCCTTAAAAATTAACAAAATAAAATAAAATAAAAATCTCCTTATTGGTTTGCCATGTGCGGTTACAAACTTCGCCAAATTATACCTTTCGGTTCCCGATATCCGATGTCAATATGAATGCTTTTGAATTACATTCCTTCTTACTTGTTTATGTATTCTCACTCTCAAAGAAACCAGGAAATATTCTGCATGATTTTTATTATTTTATAAAATTAAAATAATAATAAAATGTATCCATTTTTTTACAGTCACTGACGAATAATTAATATTAGTAGTTAAAGTTTGCGTATAATTGTTTTCAATAATAATTAATAGGCTATTTCTAACTAATGAAATTTTTTTTGTCTGAATCTGAAGTTTTCGTTATTGGTAATCATTAGTTCATAGTCATTGTTCTCTCTTATTTCCTTATATTGTAGATTATTCGATAAGTTCAATTGTCTAGTTTACGGTTCAATTAGGTAAAACGTCTTTAAAAAATTATCATTTTGAGATGATTCGACATCTCAAATGGTATTGTAACCGAAGCTAGTTTGCTGCCGATCATCCTGATTGAACCAGCCAAATTGAGACATAATTGGTCCTCGGTTCAAACGGCCAGCCTAATCCAGTTTAATAACACCGATCTTAAGTATAACTATCCTATGCATTTTATTTTTATTATCTCAGAACCGGATCCAGTGCACTCAAGTATACTGATCTTTCCATGCGCCTGTGTATAAAATTCATTTTTTATTTTACTTAAAAAATTTTATGAAATTGTTATTTTGTGTAAATTTAATTCATATAAGAAATTTTACTCGTTTTGTATGTGTGTGTATGTATATACGTTTAAACTTTTAAATTTTAGTTATTTTCAAACTTTTAAAAATGTCTAAAATACTTCTGTTATTAAAATTCAAATAATATATGCGTATATAAAAAATAATAAAACTTATTGTATTAATTAAATATACTTAGATTAATAATTTTGTAAAAAAAAAAAAATTTAAATTTTACGCGAGTGCAAGAAAAGCCCTGTGCTCTCAAGTGCAAGAAAAATCGTTACCTCTTTCATTTCATGTTCTCTCTTACTTTTTCAAATTTCTTTCCACTAATTTTTTTACCCACTTTTATTAATAGGAAAAAGACTTTACATCCACGAGTGGTTAGCCAAACTCGCCCATATAGAATATAGTTACCAAAATTAGTGATTAGTTGCCATATATACATGCGCATTTGAGGCAGTAACTTTCTGGTACATTAATTATTAATTCAATGGCAGTTCGTATGGATGCAACTCCCACCTACTTTCTAAAATCTGCATTTCATTTATTAATTTTTATAAGAATGTGAAGATTTCCCTCTCAAAGATGATATGGTTCTCTTTCCGCAGGGTTTGATACAGGCATGTGAAGTCGTTGCATACTAGTCATTTATTCGTTTCGGGAGATGGGATTGCTTGAACCATTCGATCCATGTTCATTAGCCGTTCCTCTCCTCCGCACGCAAAGGGCAATAGATTAAAGATTTCATACAAATGTTAAATGTTCAAATGTTTGTTCCTTTAATCCTTTGCCCTTCATGAATTGAATTTCTTTTTTTTATTTCTTTGTCCTACAATGCGTATGTAGAATGTGATCCTTTAATGAATATACATGGGTCAATCCTATGCAGTGGCCGATACTGCAGGTACAGTATAGGTGGCTGAAATTATATTTTTATTTTTTATAAATGTATCAAAATTTCTAAAATTTACAAATTTCATAAGAAGAAAGATCTGGAGAAGACTTGCACATTTGTAAAAATCTTCAAAAATAATAAAACATAATTTTTCGTTGCCCGTTTCTCACTCATAATAAAGATAGCTGCATAGGATCTTGTAAGCGCAGTTGTTACTAAGCTAAGTAAAAGCCTAATAAATTTTTTATTTTTTATTTTTTATTTTATGTGGGCCCACGTGTATTTAGTCCATCATTTAGCTATTTTTATATATTTTCTATGAAATATCAAAAATTAAATATCATTTTCTTGTTTGAGGGTATAAAACATCAGGCATTATTCCTTTAATTAGGGACGTGCATCAGCATGTGTCACGGGTATGAACTATCTGTAGACTCAAACCATGTAACCGGCCTAAGGTCCACGACATTAGCAGCCCTTTCTGAACCAAATAGAGGTTACACGAGGCAACAAGCAAAAAGCAATAGAGAAAAGGAACAAAGAAGCTTACAGGAAACAATATTCCCAACCTTTCATTCAAGGAAACAATGTCTGGCTTTACAAGTGTATCGACCCACACTCCACAGCACTCTCTTGTTAAGCAGTCCTTGGCTTCCTCAAATTGCTCAGTCCTTGCTCGAGCTTCCCGATATGCTGGTGGACATGGCCCCTGAGAACGCCACTTTGCCACTTCATTAGGTGTGATCGGGTTTTGTCCGGTGGCCAACTCGAATGGACTCATCCCTGTGGACGAAGAGGGATGCAGATTGTAACAAAACTGCACCATGTCCAATAAGTCCACCCAATTTTGCTGGTTTGCAGTGACATAGTGTCGCAGATATTCTTCTAGCATTGCTTTCACCCGCTCAGTTTGTCCGTCTGCTGCGGATGATGACTAGTAGAAAAGTTAAGTTGAGTGCCCAGTAATTCAAATAAAGTGGTCCAGAACCGCCCCGTGAAGCGTGAGTCTCGATCACTCACAATGTCCACTGGAAGACCCCATAACTTCACAACATTCTTAAAGAAAAGTTGTGCAGCTATCTCAGCCGTGCATGCATGAGGAGTAGGAATGAACGTACCATACTTTGAAAATCTGTCAACGACCACCAATATCGCCGCAGACTTCTTTACTCTAGGTAACCCTGTGATGAAGTCCATCGACAGACTCACCCAAGGTTTGTCTGGAATAGGCAACGGTTGAAGCAACCCCGCTGTCCTTCGTTCCATCTTGTCTTGTTGGCATACAAGACAAGTTCGTACATACCCTTCAACATCCTCATTCATCTTCGGCCAATAAAAGTTCTTCATAAGAAGAGCCAAGGTCCGCTCTTGTCCTGGATGACCCGCCCACGGTACATCATGAGCTTCCTTGAGCAGCGTTCTATGTAGTCCGCCGCTATTAGGAACATAGACTCGCCCTCCTTTAGCATAGAGAATCTCATCCTCTTGCTAAAATCGTCTAGTGGTGCCTTCTTTCACCTGAGCCAAGAGTCTTTTTGTTACTGGATCATTCTGCGATTCTTCTTTGATTTGCTCCAGCAAATCACCTTCAACATGAACCACAGCCGCAACTTGTGGTCCGTCAATCCTGCGACTCAAAGCATCAGCAACAATGTTAGTTTTGCCTGATTTATATATCAGGCTTAAATCGAATTCTGCCAAGAATTCCTGCCACCGAGCTTGTTTTGGAGATAACTTCTTCTGGGTAGTGAAATAACTTGTGGCTACGTTATCGGTGTAGACCACAAATTTTACACCAAGTAGGTAATGCCGCCAAACCCGAAGACAATGTACAACTGCTGTCATCTCCTTCTCATGAACCGAGTATCTCTGTTCTGTTTCATTGAGCTTTCGGATTTCATAAGCTATTGGATGCCCAGACTGCAGCAAGATGCCTCCTATCGCCTTGTCTGACGCATCCAAATACACCTCAAACGGTTCATCGAATACAGGCAACTTTAGAACAGGTTCCATCGCCATAGCCGCTTTCACATTGTCAAATGCCTTTTGACAATCTGAGGACCAGCACCATGGTTGGTCCTTCTTTAGTAAATCTGTCAGGGCAGCAACTCTTTTCGAATATCCCTGCACAAATTTCCTATAGTAGTTAGCCAAACCAAGAAATGATCTCAGTTCACTTACCTTGGTTGGACATGGCCAATCCACTATCGCTTGAATCTTGGATCTATCCATAGACACCTTGCCCTCAGCAATGCAGTGCCCTAACAACATGATTTCCCTTTGAGCAAAGCTGCACTTTTCCCGTTTCAAATACAACTTGTGTTCCCTTAACTTTCCCAGCACCAACTTAAGGTGATTAACATGCTCCTCAAGATCTTTGCTGTACACCACGATGTAATCCAAATACACAACAACAAACATGTCGAGGAAAGGACGCAAAACATCATTCATAAGGTTACAAAAAGTGGCAGGAGCATTAGATAAACCAAAAGGCATTACCAAGTACTCATATGAACCATACCGAGTAATCATAACTGTTTTCGGCTCATCACCCTTTGCAATCCGTACTTGATAGTAACCCGATCGCAAATCCAATTTAGTGAAGATCGTCGCTTTAGAAAGTCTATCAAACAAGTCAGCAACTAAAGGGACAGGGTACTTATTCTTCACTGTTACCTTGTTAAGGGCGCGATAATCCACACATAGTCGTAATGAGCCATCCTTCTTCTTTTGGAAAAGGACAGGGGCTCCATAAGGCGCCTTTGAGGGTTGAATAAATCCAGCATCCAACAACTCTTTGAGTTGCTTTTTGAGTTCTTCCAACTCAGATGGTGACATTCTATAAGGGGCTTTAGAAGGAGGTCGAGCACCAGGCAATAGCTCAATTGCATGATCTGTGTCTCTCCTAGGTGGAAGTTCTTTAGGCAGCTGTGGGGGCATGACATCATTAAATTCCACCAACACGTCACGAATCAAATTTGGGACTTCCCCATTCACCATCTTCTCCTCCTCAAGGAGGGTGGCTAGGAAGGTTGCCTCACCATTCCTTAACCCATCTTTGACTTGTAGTGCGGATAGCATCTCCAAACCTCTTTGCTCAACTGTAGAGGTCACGAAACAAGGACTAGAATTGTTAGCAATGAATAACCCATCAAGATGTGGGGCAACAAAAGCCTGTGCATTTGTTAGGAAGTCAAGACCCAAGATAACATCAAAGTCATCAAGAGGAACAACCATCACATTACACCGTCCCTGCCAATTCCCAACTGTAAGCGGTACCTCCTTTGCCACACCTGAGATTGGTCTTGCTTCTGAATTCACCGCCTTAATCCTAGTCTGTTCTTTTCCCACGGTCAACCCAAAACATTGAACACACTTGTCAGAAATAAAGGTATGAGTAGCACCAGTGTCTACCATAGCTCGTACCTTGTGACCATTGAGAAGAATTTGCACATATAGCAGCCCCTTTGACTTGGCTTTCTCTTGAGTAATCGCATTCAGCAACTGAATCGGATTCACTCTAGGTGTCTCCCCTTCCCTTTCTTCAGTGACCACAGAAGAAAGTCGTTCCTTCTTTTTGTTTGGACAATCTCTAGCAAGATGGGGACCTTTGCAAACAAAACAACCTGTTTTAGACTTACCCGATTGTTCAGCTTTGCCCTCCTGATCCTTCTTTGCTTTTCCCTTACTTTTTGAAGGTGACTTTTTCTTCTCTGTGCCATCCTGATTTGTCTTATAATCAATAAGACTTTCAGCCGCTGCCACTGCAGAAGGAAGGTCCTTCACCCCTTGCCGTAAGAGCTCTGCTTGAGCCCATGACTGAAGTCCAGTCATGAAATTGAATAGCTTATCGTCCTCAGACATATTCTGCACATTCAACATTAAAGATTGAAAAGCTTTAACATAATCACGCACAGTACCCGTGTGCTTAAGCTTTCTCAATGATTCCCGAGCCAACCACGCAACATTGCATGGGAGGAACTGCTCTTTCAGTTCTGCCTTCATTTCATCCCACGTTTTGATTTCTAACCGAGTCGGATCTGCAACTCTGCTACGCCACCACAGTTTAGCATCACCAATCAAAAACATGCAAGTGATATTCACCATTTCACCAGGCATAGTATGGACAGCCTTAAAATATTGTTCCATATCCCATAAAAAGTTCTCCAAATCCTTAGCATTTTTATTACCAGAATAAGGAGTAGGATCAGGTACCTTCCATTTTGGAGTTTTCTCCCCATTTACTGAAGCACGAATGGCACATTTGAGAATCTCAATCTCTCGAGATAAGCTCTCCTTGAACTCATGGAGTTCTGCCATGATGCCTTCCTTGGATTGTTCAATCGCAACAACCCTTCCAGAGAGTTCATTCATCTCGGCTCTCCCTTCTAGAGCCATGGAAGATACATCCTCCTCAAGTTGTTCCACCCTTGTCGTTAGTTGCTTTACACCCTTACGCTTAGAGCTCTTGACCTTCACCATCTTATATAAAGAAATAGCAAGGCAAAACTCAAAATCAAAGCAACAAACACCACAAGTATAAAACCGAACCTTCAACGAAGTTCAACCCGCACTGCTTTTGCCAATAATCCCTCGTAGATGAAACCGAGCTTTGATACCAAACTATCGCGGATATGAACTATCTGTAGACTCAAACCACGTAACCGGCCTAAGGTCCACGACCTTAGCATCCCTTTCTGAACCAAATAGAGGTTACACGAGGCAACAAGCAAAAAGCAATAGAGAAAAGGAACAAAGAAGCTTACAGGAAACAATATTCCCAACCTTTCATTCAAGGAAACAATGCCTGGCTTTACAAGTGTATCGACCCACACTCCACAGCACTCTCTGGTCTCCCGTTGTGTGCTTTACAAGTGAAATGAATGGGTATTTATAAGGTTACAAGCTACACCCCTTGGTGACACATGTCACTCATAGAAGCTACCCACGTGCCCCACTCTCTCAAGTCATGGGACATGTGGCACTAAGACTTAGTCCACTCATGCCATGTGTCCTCCCACTTCCCCATTAAGTGGTAGTGGGACACCTCAGCAAGACTTAGTCCACCCTCAGCCACTTGTGCGCCACTTGTGCGCCACTTGTGCGCCACTTGTGCGCCACACGAGCAATGCATGCCATGCATACTGCACACATATAAATGTTCTGGTACTCTGTACCTATTCCAAGTCGCCCCGATCCCTCGATCACCATTAGGCGTCCCTAATGTGTAGCGCCGTCACGATGCTAAGCATCCACGATCCCGCCTTGGAACCGTCACTCGTTCCATGCTTGGAACTACTCACGTGAGCTCCGCGCCCCGTAACCATCACCCGTCGTCGCGCGGATGACAACACCGTCCACCCCGGGACAGTCCATCATGTAGGGGTGTTACAGCGTGGCACAAGACCAGAAAACGATAGCACTCTAGAAGTTTAACTATGGAAAGATGATTATTCATTATGCTAAAAAGAAATGATAAGGAGAATTCTAATGGAGTTGATTAGGGCCTGTTTCAAAATACAATTCCGGATGAGGATGTAATAACGTGTATTGAGAATAAAAAAATTATATTAAAATTATAAAAAGTTACATTCAAAATTAAAGAAGTTGTCTTAGAAATTATAAAAATAAAGATATAAATTCCATATAAGAATGTTTATCCTTTGAAACAGGGAGAAATGTTTTTATGCAATTGTATGCACCGTAACTTATAGTTCATTTGGCTCAAAGTGGACTCTACATGGATTTAAATGTATTAATACTTTATATAATAATTTACTATGTATAAATGAGAAGTGATCATGTTAGTCTGGGCTAAGCAAATGTCTAGCTTAGCTCACCTCAAGAAACTCATTTATAACAGTTTTTATTTTTCTTCGTACACTTGTTTATCTAAGTGTATTTAATATATAAATTAAGTTTTACTATTTTTGAATATATATATATATATATGTGTGTCTTTTTCTTAAGATTTTAAAGATAGAGGTATTTTGATTGCATATATATATAAATGTTTAAAAATTTCAGAAAATATATACATACAAATCCAAAAATGATAACACTTGATCTATATGTCAAATACAATAGATAAATGTGTATGAAGAAAAAATAAAAAGTATTGGAAATGAGATTTTTAATATGGGCTAAGCGAAACATTTGTTTAGCCCGGGCTAACAGTATCATTCCTCTATATAAATTATATATTAGATAATTTACATGTTTAAAAAATAACTTTAAATTATCATTTACATTGAACTATTTTATTACGTTGATTTTGTACAATTTTTAGATGGGCCCATATACATATCCAATGATTTACGTTGATATTTTAAGAAAATATACCATAAATTACAGTATATTTAAATAAGCTTTAATATTTTCCTGAAATAGGCCCTTAGGTGAATCTCCTAAGTGAAAATAAGATAGTAACACAAAAGGGTTAGTTAAGATGAAAAGAGCTCAGGTGCTAAAACACTTTTTTGCGCTTCCTTATGCTCTTTATATTTTTCTTAGCAGGAAACTCATATGTTTATCACTTGCATGACTATCGTAAGGTTAAGATGCACCACGTCTCCGACTACGTAACAGCCTAATATGCACATTTGTTTTATTATACCTTTTCAAGGTTATTTGCATTTTAGTCTCTTCAACTCTGTGTATTTGCTTTTTAAGCTACAAGTTTCATTTGTTTTCTTTTTAAACCTTGTAAATTTGCCTCTTTTGCATTTTAAGCTCTACCATTAATATACATCAGTAAACGAATGGAGAATTTGTCAGTAATTGACGTACAAATTTTTTAATGACAATATTGTCCTTATTCATGAGTCGACTAAAATTGGCCACAATAAAAATCTCACTATTTATAAGTTTAAGTCGACTTATTTTCATGAGTCGACTTAACTAAGCTATATAAAATTATTTTAATTGCATATATGAGTTGACCCAACTTAACTAAGTTATAAGAGTATTTTAAACTTTTCACTTATAAATAACAATCATTAATCGGGTGTTTTGACGGCATGATCTAAAATGCAAAAAGGACAATTTTATAGGGCTTAAAAATAAATATATGAAACTCGTGGATTGAAAGGCAAATAAGCATGATTAGAGGGAGCAAAATACAGAAAACCTCACTTTTTCACTATCTAAGTAGTATTCCTTCACACACATGCCTCCTTGTCCAATCATGAATCGAGGTATCATAAGATGTTGGTGACACTTACTAACAGGTACTTGGAGAGTTACCATCGTGCAAGTTTTTTATATTAAAACGATATCTTTTTGTGCTAAGTCCTATATTTGAAGCAAGTACTAGTGGATTGTATCAATATCTTTAAGATTTTTATTTTTAAATTTTCTCATATTAAATATATTAATTCGATTATGTAATATAATTTTTAATTTAACATATTACATTACTATGTAATAATTTTTATTTTGTTTAGTTATATTATTTTATATTTAAAAGAAGTCCTTGGAGTATGCTAAGTATATAGAGTCAACTCTCCAAGAGAGCATTTAATAATTGTTAAATGGAGGATAACAACATTGACATCGATTCAAAATATTTTAAAATTGCTATAAAATTGCTATAATTGCAAAGAATAAATGTAGTTATCATATATGCAATTATTTTCTTTTGAATTAACGTGGATGCAAATAACTATTTAATAGTAAACACTAATCTTCTGATATTTATTAAATATTTGCACCAATTTTATTTAGATGAATAATCCTGTTAGTCCGAGGTAAGTAAATTTCTCGCTTAGTCCACCCAAAAAACTCATTTACACTATTTTTTTATTTTTTTCTCCATGAACTTATTTATCCAAGCATATTTAATATATAAACTAAGTTTTACCATTTTTGAATATATGTATATATATTTTTGAGATTTTAAAAAGAAAAAGAAAAAGAAAAATATTATAAATGAATTTTTTGAGATTAGCTAAGCGAGAATTTGCTTAACTTGGGCTATCAAGATCACTTCTATTTTATTTATGGTTATACATCTTTACTTTTTCATGTCATTTATATTTATTTTTCAAAAGCTTACTGGTTTCGTATTTATATACTTTATGCCCAAGATCACAATATTCAAAGTCACAACGTTGTTCGAATATTATCACATCAGCATCTATTCTTTTATACCTTCACTATATATTCCCTTTTGCAACACTACTGTACCATTATACGACTTTAATATTGTCTAAGTGTGTCATTAGATCCGACTAAAGTTGATGACAAGGGACTTTCTTACGATAAAGTTCTGAAATAGTGCTTTCTTACAATAATAGCCCAGGCAAAAAAATTTCAGTATAAATTTTTTTACTATTTATAATTACTTTATTTTTTTAATTATTTCTTCATATATTCTCGTATGATTGTCTTACTTTTTAATCATTTCTATGCAACTATTAATACAAATAATCTACTTATTTTTAACTTTATTATTTTTATTTCTTATTATTAGTCTCATCATATCATATCACATCATTTTTTACACCAAAAACTTTTCGTCTGATAATTTTATTACTTCAGAAATACACTTGTAATATTTGAAATGGAAAAATAAAATTTTAGAAATGAGAAATTTATAATCGAAATAAAAAAAAAGTTTTTTTTGAATAAAAATTTCATCCCATTACCTGCATTTGGATGACAAATCAGGCCATGAGTGTTTCCTCTTTCGTTGACTCCAAGGCTAACGCCGCATCCACGGTTCAGTTGCTGCTTTCATCGTACAGAATTGAAACGTATTCTCTACTTCGCTTATAAGTTACGTCAGACCCGCATTGACTGCGTCAGGCTAAGGGTGTGTTTGGTTGGTGGTAAAACTTTTTGATGAAAATTGTTTAGAGTAGAAGTTGTCAAGTTGATAGAAAATAATGTGATATGATAGGAGTAATAATGAGGTGTAAACAGAATAAAGTTAAAATAGATAGGGTAGTTGTATGGGTATTTGTGTGGAAATGATTGAAAAGTAGGGTTGTTTATATAGGAAAATGTGAAAAAATAATTAAAAAATAAGATAGTTATGGTGGGTGAAAAGTTTTTGATTGAAAAGTTTTCATTGACATGTTTTGTGTGTAACTAAACACACCCTAAGTCTTACACAGATCCATAGCCCACGATCCTGTGCATCCCATTGCACTTTAGTGCACTTGACTATAAATATTTATTTTTTATTTTTTAAAATTTTTTTTACACAACTGATGTGTATTAATTTGTACTAATTTTGGAAGTTTTTTGATTTTTTTTGAATTTTTAAAAATCAGTGGATGCCCATGATTCCACTAATTTTTAAAAATTCAAAAAAATCTAAAAACCTCCAAAATTAGTAGAAATTAACGTACCTTTCAACTGCACTTAAAATATCAGTTTTATAAAAAAAAAAATTTAATATTAAAAAATAAATTAAATACACTTGGGTGAATTGAATAAAACCCTAGATCCAAGGCCCCTTATCATTTCTTACCGGTCTAAAATGGTATTTTTTTATAAAATTATTATCACAAATATATATAATTCATAAACTAAAATTTACCATTTTTGAATATATATTTCTATTGTAAATTTAAAACAGTCATTTTTTAGTCATTTTAAAGGTTAAAAATGACTAAAGTACTTTGCTTGTGATTATATACGTCTAGCATAACAGTTTTATAAAAATAAAATAAAAAAATCTAAAATTTTGTATTTTTGACGTAGAAGATCACGACCCGGAAATCCATTACGCTCCAGAGTTCGCTTCAAACAAGTAAATTTTGGCCCCGGAAAACTCTGAAGTGGAACCGGGTAGTCTATACATGTTGAAGCCTATCTAACCTCAATCCGATTTTACAATCCACTTAATAAAAGCCCAACTCCAATCTTCATCCATATGTCGAAATTAAGTTGGATTGCAATTTGACCATAAGTTGCAAAGTGAGTTGCAAATACAAGAAAACCGATTTTAGCAACGAATTTGATCATCGTTGCTGATTGGATCATCAGCCATTTGGAGCGACGTGGTTTCAACACTAATCAATAACGGCTCCACTAAGGCGGCCTATCTGTTAGGATTGATCCTGGTTAGCATCTCTCTAGAAACTTGTAAAAATTATCTTAAAGATTAATTATAATATTAGTTGAGACGTGATAAAAAAATACACCAATAAAAAATAACCGCTCGAGCAGATAATTATTGCTAAATTGTTCGCTTAGAATTTTTTTGCAGTTACTGAGTCAAAATGGATTGAGTTGTATTTCAAAAATCATCATCCACTTCACACTAAAGTGGGATCCGTAGCATGTATTTTGCTATGCTGGTCTTAACCGTCAATAATTAAGTTTTTAATAATTTTTATATCTTGTTTGATTACTTTCACCATATTTTTTGAGTCTTCTTGTCATTCTCCTACAGCTTTTTATTTGAATAACTTCAACATTTCTAACTACTGCTATTTCAAGCTTTTGTTTAACATCCACAATCCAGCTTGATTTGCTTTTCCCCATTTTATCACTTTAACTTCACTTCAAGTTACTTCATTTTGAATTTTATCCTTTCTTATTTTTATCACTCATTTACTTTAACATTGTTAGTATGTTTCAAAATAAAATAATAACAATAATAATAAAGAAATAAAATTGTAACATTGAATAAAGAAGCATCATGCATGGGTGTAGATTGAGCTACACTTAGTTTTTGTTGTAATCCCATAGATGAGATTTATTTTGATCGTGAAATCAAAAACGAACTATCCACATTGTCCAGTACCATTTCTTTTACCTTGAAGCCAAAAATCATTTCATTTTGATAAGTGACTATATATAGGCAAGCCACATTTACTTAAAAATATATATTCATATATAAATTATGAAAAACGTTAAAATACATTAGTAGATATATTAAGTTATAATTATTATTATAAAACCATTTATCCAAGTAATAATGATATGATAAGCAAATATAAATATGAAATTGATATATACGTCAAGCAATTTTATTACATTCATTTTGCATATTTTTCGGACGAGAATACATCTTTCATGAGAAAGAAAGTATTTGAAGAGTCATGATAATATACAATATATTGTACATTAGCTTCCCGTACAATATTTAATTTTTATTTAATTTTTTTGATTTTTCTTCATAAACAGGTTTTTTAAGTATATTTAACTCACATACTAAATTTTGTCATTTTATAATACTTTTACGTTTTTTGATTTTTTTTTGAAAAATTAAAGGTATATAAGTCATTTTTCACCCTTTAAAACACGTAATTTAAAAAATAAAAAATAAATATGTAAAAGTATTATAAAATGCCAAAACTCAGTATATGAATTAAATACACTTAAGAAAATATGTTTATGAAGAAAAAATCGAAAAATTGAACATATGGGAAGCTAATATACAATATATTGTATATTATTGTGACTCTTATTTGAAATGCTACGGGTGGGTTAAATTTTGATTTTATCATCCATTTTGGGAACACCAAAAATTGGGCGAGACCTAATAATGAATCAACAACAGGATATAATTCCAATGAAACACAGAAATTTCAAAAAGCTCCAATTTGGGAGGGAAAGAAGAATAGGGGTGAAGGATGTCGGAGTGAAAATAAAATACGTTAGATTTAGCATTTATTGCTAGTAGTCAGCGGGTTAGCAGGTTAATTTGAATTATTGATCCGTGATAAACTCCCTTTTACTTAAGATTGGAGAACCTCTAGTCCTGTCCTGTATGACCTAGATTCATTCTCTTTTGATCCCACTTGGGACCCGTGATAGCTAGAGATGAGCGCTTTTTACAGCTATACCTCGCTTTTAGTTTGGTGGTTGGCTTCATATGAACTTATGAATCATGTGTGATTGTCTTTTATAAATGACTTATTATCATCAAATACTCAAAAGGTTCAATGAATTGAAGAATGGGAAATATTGAAAATTTCTTGGGACATAGTTGTAATTAGGACGAGCTTGCAATCCATTTGGTATATACAATTAGGCTTTTGATATAACCAAGCCCATGAACATATAAGTATCCATTAATTAAAGGAAATAACCCATGTTAAAACTAATTAAGCCCATAAACCTATACATGATAGCGCATATAGATTTCGAGTGGCTAAAATAAATAAATAAAGTCACCTCTCTTTTACTCTGTCAACTTCAGCCGGATTAATCTAAATAAAAGTCGCCCGCATCCCAAAACATCCCCTTTTAAGTGGAATATAGCAGACAAAATAAACCACCTTAATAAAATTGAAAATGTTTTGCTAATAAAATAGCAAGCCCTCTTTTAGAGATACCATGTTTAAATGAATCTAAAAAAGGATTTAATATTATAGTTTAATGCTAAAAGTCTAGATAATAATGAAGCAGAAAATTATTGTTACGATAGCTGAGCTAGATTTTAAAAAAAGATGTTAGCGCTTAGTAATGAAATAATTCATAGTGACGAAAAGCTGGATAAATACTATAAAATATAATGTTATTACACAAATGATGGGGTAAATATTACAAATATTATTCAATGAGAATGACTATTAGATTTTATTCTTTATTTTTATTTTTTTGAGTTCTAGCTAAATGCAACAAGGAGAAAAATACGGAAAAGTAAAATCCAAAAAATAAAGAAAAGTTTAAAAGCACTAAAGAATACTTGAACGGAAAGTCCGATTCGTCTCTGTCATGAATGGCTTTCGACAGGAGCAAAACAAGAAAAAGGATGGGTCCCGCCACTTGCGTTTGCCTAGTGCATGCGCATCCGTTGGAAACTCTGACCTGACCTGACCTGACCCGACCCGACCCGAACCCGCCTAACCTGTATCGGGGATAAGATGGTTTTACACAGGTTCGAACTTCGAATTGAGGTCGTGCCAGTATGCAACAGCAACACCAGCTCGGATCGGGTTGGGTCGAGTTGAGCCCAAACCCATTTACACTTACTGAGTTTTTTTTTTTTTTAAAAAAAAAAAAAAAATGAGACACTGAGGATTACGTATGAATTTAATGAAAAAAAAAATGAATGCCATGGGTGGGTTCGATTCTTTTTATAAAAAATCAAAAATCAAAAATACAGAACCCAAGGAATGCATATTTCACCCGGCTCCATCGGAGAAAAGCTTGTATAAATCCCAACAATAATCTAACGTGGAAAATTAACTGTATGTTTTTGAATAATATTTATTTTTAACTAAATGATATAAAATTCCAACCCGATGCCACTTTATTGTCTAACTGAATGGGTAAGGATTTTATTTGCTAGATATTAGTTCGGTGTTTTTAACAGAAGCAGGATTTCCAATTTTAAGCTTCTGTCTTCCCTGTTAATGCCTTTGCATATAAAATTTTACCGTGAAGAGTATTAATGGAAAGAAGAACGGACGCAACATGCCAAAACGATTTCTCTATTTCTCCTGTTGTGGTTGCGGGAAGCTCATAAGCGCTCTCAAGAAACTCCCCAATCAGAACCACGGTCTTCTTGAAAAATTACCAGCGCATTTCTCGATGCAGCAGTACCAACATGCGACTCGCCCTTAACTCAATCTTTCTAACCAAGTTAACCAGTATTTTCGTAACCCAAGATAAAAGCGGATTAAAAGTTTTAACTCTAATTCAAAAACAAGGCCCAGGCAGGTACCATAACCCAACTTGTCTCGCATATTTTCATTGATTACAAAAATTGTAAGCATGCTTTTATTTTTATCATGTTCTTATTTTTCAAAATCTTCACATTATTTATAATTAACTATGTTTTAATTCATTTTTTAAAATATATCTTGTAATAATCAACATGTAAGTTCCATATAAATGAGATATCAGACTGAAAAAATTGTAAATGAAAATTTCAAGTCAGTAGTTCAACTTGCAAATGGAATTTTACATGAAGCATGCTTTGTCAACTTTTTAAATTAAATTTGTTACATTATTTATGTTTAATAATATTTTGCTATAAATAACAGTATTTTACTTTCATTGCTGAATAATATATTGAAGCATTTGACATAAATATAACTTATATTCGATAAGTATATCTATTTACTGAACTAACACACTTGACATGCATTTTAAACTTGAACCCACCAACTGACGAGCAATGCAGTCGGTGCCTAACGATGGCGCTAAATTTGCCAACACTGGTTCGAACCTTACTTATGTTGTGCATAGCCACCTTTGTAAAAGTATATCTTCCTAGTATTGGTAGGAGCTTTGTCTCTTAAGGAGTTTAAGTAGAACTATGATCTTTTCCGACCGGTCGTTTCCGACCCCTATTTTCGACCACTACCGAGAACCGTTCGATCTCGCGGGCTTGATTTTAGTCGTTCGATCAAAATTGGAAAAAGCTGTCAGAGAACCTGCAATTAACGCGACAAGACTTTTGCTTGTAGGTCCCTGTAAATCTGCGAATGCATGCGAAGAGCAAGAGAAGTTCCCTCTCTCCTCGAAATCTCCTCACTCTTTGCGTAAGAGCTATCTCTTTTTCTCTCAAATTTCTCGTCGGTGCCGGTCATTTTTCGATCAACAATTAGATGTGCAGACCCGTCCAAACTAGACATAGCATTGAAGAAAACTTGCTGCCATCTTCTCTCGACATCATAAATCTCCTGCAATTGATGTTGTTGACTCCATTAAACCAAGCTAACTCATGAGGTCAGCCCCCTCTTTCCAACAAAACCCATTTCCACCATCACAGAGCTGCCGCTTGACATCATTGCCTCCAATTTTGTAACATTTGATCATTGCCCTCTCATAGTGCAGAAAACTCATCCACTGCCGATAGGCGCTGTTGAAGCGGTGAATTACTAGTTGGAGAATATTGCGATTTATTTTGGAGGGAGGAAATAGGGATGGGTCTGAGCAAAAGCTAAGGAAATGAGAGGGACAGAGGAGTATATTGCCATTGCCTGTCTTCATTTTTTTGATACGTCCCTGCCTCGGAAGTGTGGGATCCTTTCGTGTTCGAGCAGTCAATGCGCGCCCCTTAGCAAGGGCCTCCGATGTTCATGTTGCTTTGGCAGACTCTAGCCAGCTTGTCCTCTAAAGGGTGAGAGTGACCCTTATATGCCTCCTTGTGCGGCTTGTGTCATTGCGACAATGGTGGAGGAGAAACGTTGAAGTGTAACTGTGGCAAGGGCGCTGTTGGATTAACAGGTGTCGGGAAATACCTCATTGGTACAGTTGGATGGAACAACATGGTTTGTGAAAACACGGCTATCGAGTGCCGCGGCTAGGAGAGTTGGTTGCAATTCGGGAGCTGGCGTGGACAACTGGAAACCAGCAAGGGAGGGAGGGAGGAAGGGAGGGATGCAGAAAAAGGAGAGCTTTTACTTAGACTAGCGATGTAGTCGGAGCAGTGGGAGATTGGCCGAGATGAGACAGTGGTGGAGAGCAGGAGGAGAGAGTGACCCATGCTGAGCAAGAGATGGGGTCCAAGTAAGCACCACTTGTGCCTGACAGGGGCCTGCCCGCAAAAAATCTATTAGCATTAATGGCTCCACCTGCGCTGTTCTTTTTCGCATTAGATCCAACGACGGCAAAAAAACCCGCACAATCGGACGGCTTGGACGCGTGGTCGATAACAGTAGTTGTTATCGACCGGTCGGAGAAGATCACGATTCGTTTAAGTAAGAGCTTAGTCTCCTAAATTGATAAATGGAGCATGTTGTTTTCATATTAAAATTGTAGGAATGTTCAGGACTCAAGTGTAATATAATTTGAGATACATGTAAATATATACCAATAAAAATAAAAATAAATAAAAATAAAAACAAACTTGAACCCACACCCTAAGACATGTTGGAGTAGTATAAAATATGAGGTTACACATGAGATTTTAACACCCATATCAAGAGGTTTAACAAACTTAAGGTACCAATATGCAAATCTCCCAAAGCTATAATTACTTTATTGAAGAAATCATGAGACGGGTAAAGCCATGATCCATGGCAAGTTGGTGAGAGGCCGTTTCACTCAAATAGAAGTCCTCCATGGATCTTTCAAACCTGATTGACTACAGCCATATATCTGAATTATTGAGAAATTCAAGTCCTTCTGATCGATTTTTGCGTTGAACGTGGAGCTTGTCTTGATGACAATCAATTCAATGATGACCCAAAATTTACGCTCCCGTCACTCGATTAGCTCAGACGATTTTAAATTTCCAGCCGTCAGCTCAGCTTGGATGGCCGGGATTGCTTCCCGGCTCAATCATACACACTACGGCCACGTCTAAGAGTGGAGTTCTTGAAGCTATATGAGTGAAAATCCGGGCGGGTTAATGTGTGCCCAACTCTAACTTTACATTAATTCTACCTTTAAAATTTTTTTTCTGTTTGATATTACTTTTTTATTCCAAGTTGGGACAATGTTGGTCCGACCTTTGTCTTTCTTTAATAAATCTCGGGATAAATTTCAAGTTGAATTTGGGTCAGTATCGGAACAACGGGTTGGGTTAAAAAACATGTCAAAGTTTAAAAATTTATATACATATCAATATAAAATCATATCTATAATAAATTTAAAAGTCAAATGATTCAATATTCTACTATTTAGTAAATAAAATACAGTTGTCGTAGCAAAGTACTAGTAAAAAAATTTTAATAATTTCGTTTACAACTTATCCTTGATAAATATGTATATCAATCTTTTGATGGAATATTAATATAAATTTTGAATTATAATTAAAGCTGCTAAATTACAAAATAATAATATTCGTTCTTGAAAGATATCAAGAATAGATTATGCATTTTATTTCATTGATAAATATATGAATGAGATAACTTTAACAATATATATGCAATTAAGAAATAAAAATTTATCTATATAAATAAATTATAAAGTTAAACGTACGTCAACATAAATCATATTCACATTAATAAGTTATAAAGCTAAATATATCTATCCAACCAAACAACATTTACACAAGTAAATCATATATTTTTTAAAAATAATTTACATCTTGCAAGTTGGAGGTGATCAAAAATGTAATTCACATGATTAACTTGCTCTGCCCCTTAGAAGTGTAACAAGAGTCTAAAATCCTGACCTGCTCACCTCGCCAGGTCAAAATCTTTGCCTTGACCCTATGTAAACTCGAGATGGGGCGAGGCGGGTCACGAGTTGACTCGATCCTATTGTCACCCTTAGTTGAAGCTGCACACAGTCTAATTCTAAAACTTCTAGGGACACATTTGGATGGTCAGTTATGTGGGGTGGAAATGGAACGAGCAAGCATGGACAAATTTTCCAATAAATAATTTATCAACTTAACAACTCTATTTTCCACTCCATTCCACAGTCACACAAAAATTCAATATACCAAACGTTTCCTATATGTTCAGTATGATGAGAATGATAATATATAAATAAAAAATAAAGGAAAATGACAAAGGTAAAGTGAAAATAAAATAAAAATAGATATGATACTTATAAAAATGGAACGTGGTCGTATGCTCCCGGGAGCTCTCAATGCTCCCATATGCATACACCCATTTTTTTTAGTTTTTTTGGAAATTTTTTACAAGATTGTTAATCTAAGTGTATTTAACATGTGTATCTTTTTTACCATTTTTTGAGTATTTTAGATATTTATTTTTTATTTTTAAAAATTAGTGGCATTTTAGGTAATTTTAAAAATTGATACATATGTTAAATACACTTAGATTAACAATTTTATAAAAAAAATTACAAAAAAAATAGAAAAAATAGTTGTATGCTCCCGAGAGCATTGAAAGCAGACTCCTATAAAAATATATTAAAATATAAGGTTATAAATTAAAAACTAGTTAGTCAAGTGCTTGGTAAGTTGACTTTTTTGCATTTTGAATTCCCATTCTAATTGTATTTCTTCTCTAAACAAACATAAGACACGAATCAAGACAGTATTGACTTGTCACTGAACGACAATTATCACTATTTTGATTAGCAAGTTATACTAGTTACCATAGAAGAGAATTATTATGTAACATGTTAACTGGTATAGCCTACCAGTGTTAACATGCTATCCTAATCCACGTCCACAAACAAACAATGATATTGTCTTAGCCCCGAATTTCATATACTCCACCTAATTCTATTTTATTTCATATACACCATTCTAATTCTATTTTTAAAAATCTCAAATCAAGGGGATGTTTGTTTTCACCAAAAATATTTCAAATTAAAATTTTTTAATCTAAAATTTTTTACTTTCCACAACTATTATATTTTTTAATTATTTTTCACTTCTTCTTATACAACTACCATATTTTCTATCATTTCTACCAATTATTCATATATCTAACTTATCTAATTTTATTTTATTTATTTCTCACCATCACTCCTATCATATTATATCATTTTTTTTCCATTTAATCATCAAAAGTTTTTTTTTCGCTTCCTAAACACCCAAGTTTGGCATCAAAAACAAAAAAGTCTGGCGCAGTCTTATTTTCGATCTATTTTTAGAATCTAAGCTCATTTCTACCCAGTTTTTTTTAACATCCTATCCCACTCCAGTCTAATCAATCATGACGAGGTTAATGCAAGTGGATGGCCAGTGTCGAATATTTGAATTCTTTAATGATTACTTAATTTTCATTTTAAGTCGTTTTAAGTAAGCAGTGAGTCTATGGAACCGCTGGGTTGATTAATTTATAAGACCCGAACTATTTATTATCTGTAAAATTATTTATCCGAACTATTTATTATCTTTTAAAATATTTATCTGGCTAAGAACCTAAGAAAGCAGTTATTACAACATTGATAAATGTTTTCGTAAGCGCGAAAATTAATTATTTAAAATTAAACATTTTAATCTTTTCGGATATTTATCTTTCGGTGATTTAATTCTGTATTTCACCAAAGCTTTTCATAAATTAATCCAGATATAAAACCGAGCTTAGGAAATATTTTATTTATATCGGGTAAGATTATAAAAAAAATAACAATGGCAAATGCAAGAAACTTCTAGTAATGAAGAGACACTGAAACAACTTATACTTAAAAAAAAAAAAAAAAAAAAGGATAGATTTGAAATTGTGTAGGGCCAAATCAGATTGCCGAATCCCTCCACTACGCAAAAGTGAAGTTTGAGTTGTTTATATTAGAATAAATGTAGAAGATAAGATACGTTCAGGAATATTTAGTTTTAGAAATATTCTAAATATTTCATAGGAAAAATTTCTTTTATTCTCACAATATTTACCTTTGATTTATAATATACTTACAATGTTTCATAATTTTTTCTCATTTCACAGCATTACAGCCAAAACACTTTGTCATATTTATACTGTCAACACAAGTATTAGTTACCCTACTAAAAAAGATGACTTTGCTCTTATAAAATCTTTTAATTAAGACAATTCAACTTTAATATAACTTAATTAATTATAATATTCAAAAAATTTTAATTGAGACAATTCAACCTTAATATAACTTAATTAATTATAATATTCAAAAAAATTTAATTGAGACAATTCAACTTTAATATAACTTAATTAATTATAATAAATTATTAATATATGTTATTAAAATATTTAAGAGTCATATTATCATTGACTCATTTTAATTAGGAAGATTTTATAAGGTAATTTTTTTTTCAATGTGGTAGATAATAATTATATTAATGATGTGAGTATTATCATCTTATTAATTTTTTTCATGTTCCTTCATTTTCCCTTCTATTATCGTATTATTAGCACGTTGAGAATGAGATTGCTGGTGCGCATTCCGCACGCGGAGGCAGATAACAACACCCGCGGGCAGCTACAGCGTTGCTCTGTCTTCCTCTCGGCAGCTGTACTTCAAAGCCCGCGGTGCGGCAGATTCGGACACACTCTCTCTGTCGATTGCTCCGCCAGTTGCAGGTATTTCAGCGCGTGTGCTCTCTCTCTCTCTCTCTCGCCTTGCATAGCATCGAAAAATCACATCTTTCTGCTGATTTCCATACCATAGACAGCTACGACTGTAGAAATTTTCTCAATTTCGCTACTATGAAACGAGAATTGCAGCGGAAGCCGATCGCGAAGATGAATCCCAGCGACTCCGATCCCCTTCTCCACAAGCGCACCGTGCCGGAGAGCAGCGCCGGAGAGATAACGGCGGGCGGAAATGGCGACGATGAGGAGAAGGATGCTGGTTCCGCCGCCTGCTGCCGAATCTGCCTCGAGTACGATGGTGAACCAGGTGGATTTCGATTCGTTTTTCTGATATTGAATTGAATTCCGCGTCAGTAAGTTGCGTGTGCTGGTATTGACTTTATTGCGGGGCGCAAGGATTGAGCCTATGTTTGCTAGCTGTCTTGTTTAGTACGTTTTAGTGCTGCAGCCTGATTTTGGCATGTATAGGGAAAGAAGCTGCTTGTTATGTGTGTGTGGTTGATGGTAGAAACTGCCCTAGCTTGGTAATCCTATCAGCGAGGTGAAAACAGTAGTCCGTCAGACTATAAAGGGGAAATGTTGATTGATTTAAAAAAATTAATAAAAAGAGCAGACTTCCATTACTGACGTCTTTTGGGGTTCATTGTATTTATGAAACATTGGTGGACTGAACGTCATTTTGAATGGATGAGCTTTGAAGCATGCAATCTTGTTTCATGATCAATATTGCTGTTCTTGGATGCATCTGCATGCATGTTTAGCTGCTATAACTTCTTTTTGGCTTTGTCCTGTTCATCATACCCGTTGTCAGCTGCACTTCCACTCAATTCAAATATTTGATATCTCGTTTCATGAGGAGTTCCCTATGTTCGTGACATGTGTGCATGCTAAGAATGCAACTCAATTACTCAGAGCCACTTTAAAATGATATATTGGTTCTGTAATGTTGGCCCTAAGGCTGTAAGCGTGCTTGCTCTTTTGTACAGGCGAGGATTTGATATCTCCATGCATGTGCAGTGGAACCCAGCAATTTGTCCATCGCTCTTGCCTTGATCATTGGCGCTCAGTGAAGGTGTTTCTTCCTGAGCCTTGAGTGAGATTGAAAATAGCAAAATTTTGCTCGTTTTATATTCGAAATTAGGTTGAAGTCAGTTGACTCCATTTTTTTAATTAATCAGGAAGGATTTGCCTTTTCCCATTGCACAACTTGCAAGGCACAGTTCCATCTTCAAGTAGAATCTCTGGAAGATAATGTATGGAGAAAATTAAAGTTCAGAATTTTTGTGGCCAGGGATGTTTTGCTTGTATTTTTGGCAGTGCAAACGGTAAGGAAATCACATCAGTCGATTCCTGCAGTACTTCATTTTGTAAGCAATTTTCAGTAAAGGTGCTTTTTGGTAACAGGCAAAAGTAAAAAAATAAAAATTTTACCACTCCTTCGTACACATTTTTGGATAGAATTGACATCCTAATTACTTTACTATCTGACTTTTTCCACTATTACCTTTACATTCCAACCATTTTTTAGATCTTTTCATACAACTAGCCTATTTATATTAATTTTATTTTCTTTGTTCCTAATTATTATCATTCCATATTACATCACTCTCCTACTTTTTAAAAAAAATTCCATTTTCGCTTTCTCACCTTTACTTTTACATTTTCCCCTGTATTCTGAATTTATATTTTTTCTGGACTTAAGTGGTTTATAATTTGTGTGTATCCCCTGTGTATCTGTATTCTGAATTTTTTTTTTTTTTTTTGTGGACTTAAGTGGTTTATAATTTGTATGCATCCCCTGTGTCTGTATTCTGAATTTATATTTTTTTTCTGGACTTAAGTGGTTTATAATTGTATGTATCTCTAAGCTGCTATAGCCTATAGCCCAGCACACATGTTTTATCTGTAACCATCTCAACTTAGTTGAAAAGAATCTGTGATAATGCATACCACGGAATCATGGCAGATGTTGCTTTCACCGATGGATTCGATGAACCATGTTATATCCTATGTGTGCCTTATTTATGTCATATTTCATTGCATAACGTGGATTAGTGGTGGAATTTGCTAATGGATTTAATGAACCACGTTATATCCTGCGTTTGCCATATTTAAGGCGTACTTCTTTTACCATTAAACAAGAAGAGTCATACTTCATTGCATAACATGGAATAATGGCAGATTTTGCTTTCACTAATGGATTTAATGAACTATGTTACAGCCTATGTTTGCCTTATTTATGCTTAGGAATAATCTTGCTATTATTGACAGGCAATTGCTGCCTTGGGTGCCTTGGCATACTTCATGGACAAGGATGGGAAGTTTAGGAACTCATTTACTGATGGCTGGGACCATATTTTGTCCAAGCATCCTATACCATTCTACTACTGTATAGGTATATCTGATCTTTGTTTATGTACTCCAATATTCGGAGCCCATGCTTTTTCCAATTTGGAATTATTGGGTTTTTTAATTTGTGTCTGTTTTTAAATGGTTGCTACTTGTCAACTCCCATTCTCAGCATCATGCAAGAAGATTTTTTTTACCCGAAATGAAATTGATTGAGTTGCTTGCTTATCACACCAACATGCCATCTATCCGTTGATGCATACCATTCTAGGAAGTCATTGGAGGGCTTGGAACTTGGAGTCCAAAATACTAATTTGTTTAGCTTTATTTTCAGATGCTGATTGAACCTGTTATACATGTGCTTTATGAACTGCGCAGGGGTGATATCCTTCTTGGTGCTGCTTGGATTTTTTGGTCTGGTACTGCATTGCTCATCACTCAACAACAATGACCCATGTGCAGCCGGTTGCCGCAACTGCTGCTATGGATGGGGAATCTTGGACTGCTTCCCAGCCTCCATGGAAGCATGTTTTGCTTTGCTTGTTGTCTTTGTCATAATTTTTGCCATCCTTGGCATTGCTTATGGTTTTCTTGCTGCAACTATGGCAATACAGAGGATCTGGCAAAGACACTATCATATCCTGACCAAAAAGGAGCTCACAAAGGCATGCATCCTTTTTCTATGTTCTTTCTTAAAAATCGAAGACAGCAATTGCAAATTTGTGATCCTGTCATGGCTAGTTCTAATAACATATAGTTAGTTTTTTGGATGGTAGATGATCAAATGCACAAATGACATGACGATTAGGGAATTTTTCCACTTTTTTTTTTTAAAAAATTTCTGCGGCATACGGCTAGCTGTGAGATGAGTAGGCTATTTCATCAGGAGTGCAAGCATCCACCAATTCATGAGCTCCATGAAATCTATGCGTGCATAAAACTGTGGAGCATCCAGGTTGTGGGTTGTGCATTTAACAGCATTGGCAGCGCACTTACCACCATTCCGTCAATGGGAATCTAGAGACCATGGTACATGGAAAATCTTAGTAATGCTATGGGCCAAAGGCGCTGGATCAGGAACTCAAAGAAAGATCTGAAATTGCTCATTCACCATGCATTGTCATGCTTCACTAGTTAACAAGACCAACTCATTGATACTCACTTTTTAATGTTCAGACTGGCATGCGTGCATGGTACATATAACTACATGCGGTATGCATGAAGCTTTGCTTATTCTTCTTTGAACTATATAATGAGGGTATTATCGAGTGAGCTTTTCACCCTGCAGGAATACGTGGTAGAAGATCTGAGAGGATGTTATACGCCTCCAAAGCTGGACCCTGAACATGAACGGCGTCTGAGAACGCTCAAGCTTCTTTAAAGACTCCAATAATAAGGAATTTGCTCTTCGCTTGTAGAATCTCAGCTTAAAGGCCGCTTGTAAAAGAAAACGGATTTTATAAATAACTAAGTGTTGTTTCTTCAGCACTCTGTATATTGCCTGTGCTTTGGTGCTACAGATTGATTAAGATTGACTCAACCACACACAGCATTTGTTCCATGGCATATGTTCTGACGAGGGCGCCTTCTACCTTATTTTGCTGAGGGACTTAGGATTGGGTGAATGGAAACTTGGATTGGCAATGTTGGGTTGACTTCCAGCCAACTTGGGTTGGAAATATTGTGCCAATTTAGGTGAGTGAGAAGCATCTTCTTAACTAATTTTTCCGCCTCCTAATATCATCTTTCAATTTTCGATTTTCAATGAGTAATTTTTGAAATCGTAAAATTTTGAAATCTCCCACGCGTAGAACTGTTAGGCATGGACCCAGCTCTTTTTTTTTTTTTTTTTTTTTGCCCTTTTCTTTTCTTTTCCTTTTTTTTTCGTGTACGTTTGTCCATTTCTTCTATGCACTCTTATTTTTTTGTTTTTCGTGAAGTACACCCGGGTGCATTGAGGCTCAATGCACCCGGGTGCATTGAACCACGGTCGGTTCGTTCAAACATTTCATCGTTAAGGAAACTTGTCGAATATCTTTTTAAATAATTTTTATTCAGTTTTATGTTATTTTTACGCTGCTTTCACCACGTTGTTTATAATCCGTTTTCCATCTAGTTTTCAATCCATATCTCGACACAAATCTTGAAGAGGGGAGAAGGAAAAGGAAAAAAAAAAAAAAAAAAAGGAGGGTTTGGTAAGAGTCGGAAATTCTAGAAAAATGAGTTTTAAGATTAAGATTCAGCTTCAATCCAAATCGATGCAAGCCGGGGAACCCCTGGAAGTGTGCCGGAATCGTTGCACCAATCTTAATCCATGCAACTGCAAGGAAGCTGCTGGACTTTCCCCTCCTCGAGGGTTACAATGGAATGATCCGGGAGCAAAAAATTAAGCAGAACAAGGAATCGCCAGGACATCATCAACAGCTAGTTATATTATATATACTGCCTCTCTCGCGCTTGTTAATTCATCACGATTCATGCGAAATGGCTGCTGTGAAATGGAACATCAAAGGCCAAAGTGTTTGCAGACTTCCGCGGCAGTGGATAAAGGGACCCATTGCAGATTGCTCTCTTAAAGCCAACAAAGCTTGGGTTTCTTCACCATTAGGATAAAATCTCACATTTTTTTAAATAAAAAAAAAAAAAGAAAAATTCATTCTCAAAAAATAAGAGCTTTTTTTTCATTTCCAATATAGTTTTTTCCAATCTTAATATACAACAACACTTTCTTTCATCTTAAATTCTCCTCCCATCCCAGCTATGAAAAAGGGTCCTTTTTTTTTTTTTTTTTGAAATAAATGATAAAGGTTCATTTTAATTAGAGTTCATAGGTCGACTAGGTAAGCTGTCAAAGGCAGCAGCAAAAAACTTTGTAGTGGAGGTAAATGACTCGAAAATTTTAAATGAGATGCATGTGGTATGAGATTTCCCATTTCCAATATGCTGTTTTCAATTTTCAATATAACTTTTTTACATTTCTAATATAATTCTCTCATTTCCAACATATATCATTACATTCTCATTCCATTTGCTCCTCTCATTTAAACCCCTTGTATGCTTCCCAACAAGCCCTAAACAATAAACAAAAAATCAAATTGCCTATAAAAACAGCCATATCAAGGGCGAAAAACAGAATCCTAGTTGTCTTAGTTATAAATGCTAATCAGGATTCCAATTATAGATGTAAGTCAACTTGTTTTCCTCATTAATCAATCAATGATTTGTAAGCATCTTTTAAGTCTATTTGGATGAACATGTCTATATTACTTTTGACTTTTGGAAGTAAATTGGATGCATATTTTTGGAGTCATTATTGGTTCTTCCACTAAAAGAGTAATGTTCGATAGGCACCAGAATATCCATGTCGCTTTTTTAGGGTCCCTGTAATTTTCTACACAGGATCTAAACCGTCTAATTGTATGTCCGGTGACATCTATTTATTTAAGACGTGAAAATCATTTTAATTGAAAGCTCATTATCATTCAAAAAATAAATCACAACTGAAAGGACGATATCTTCAACATTTTTGAATTCACAACGAAGAACATGTTATACTTTATACCATGCCCTAAATACCCTACACTTCTCTTTTGGTCAACAAAATCGACAAAAATAAATAAATAAATAAATAAATAAAAGGTTTCAATGTAATATGAATTTCCATCGGTGTTTTAATCAAGATAAAGTTTGACTATAGTCAAATAAAGAAAATATAATGATCGTGTTGGAACAAACATGATTTATCATTTAGGAGTTGATATTTCCTTCGATGCAAGTTAATATTTCAAATTGTATGATGAAATTGGAATTTGGCAAACACAGCTTTTCAGTTGACTTTAAATACAAAACAAGGAACAAAATTAATAAGTTCCGCCGAACGTGATGAAAAATAGCAGATGCAGATATTTCACTTCCACAACTTTCTTAGTGACATGTTCTTCTCGGTCTCCTTCTTCATGACCTTTGCAACTGCCATCTCGAAATCCTCCTGCGTTACATGAACCCTTCTCTCCCTAAGAGCGAACATACCAGCCTCGGTGCAAACAGCCTATGAAAAAGAACCAAGATCGGTATCAGCAGACAGTTCCTTTGAACAACCCTTTCTTTTCTTTTATGCTACACATACATTGTACGTGTTTGACCATTTACACGTGATCTCATATGAATATTTCATAGAAAATCTTGAACATCCAAACTTAAAAACAGCCATCAGAAACAACCTCACAACCTATTCGGAACTAATTAACTCCTTTGCAAATCAAATACTGAAACAATTAGCAAATTAAAAAGGTAACAATTTAATGTCATAGGCAATCCTTTTGTACCACCAGTAGTTTATATGCATGATCCACCTGATGAGTTGAGTAGACAAGTCCCAATCTTTTTGCATGAGAAACAAATTGTTGATGCAGGGTGTTCTATACCACCATGCATACAAATGAGTCAAAACTACCTTTTAGGAGGAAATAAGAGAGTTGAAAACCTTCAGATCATACATCAGCGTACACATTGTGGAAGCCAAACTACAAAAGTTTCTAGCCCATGACACCATGGAAGATTCTAACTTGAAAAACTGAATGACCTGATTGCGTATCATGGTTCCAAATACATCAAAGAAGGTTATGGTAGCATTTCTTATGGGAAGAATAGTTAATGCTATAAGAACCACTAACTGCTTTGTGCAGTGACATACCTTCAGCTCGGCACCAGATGCACCATTCATCTTTTCAGCAATCTTTTTCAGGTCAATACCACGCATCAAGTTCATTTTTCTAGAATGTATCTTCAAGATGTCCAAGCGCGACTGAGAACATTAAATTAAAACCAAAATCAGAGAAGTGGACTACCATCTGGAATGCAAAAAACAGAACAGACATGAATAGCAAACAATCTCAGGAAAGAATTCGTAAAAAATATGTCTACTGAAGCAGAAGAAATGAGCTGTAGCCACTATCTACCTCTTCATTAGGATTTGGAAACTCAATCTTCCGGTCAATCCGTCCAGGCCGGAGGAGAGCTTGATCAAGAATATCTATTCGGTTTGTTGCCATAAGAACCTGAGGAGAATAGAACAATTATATTCAGACTTCAAATGTTGACATGTCTAAGAACAGAATATTCCTACTTCAATGACAGATTTCCTTGATTCACAAAATGAGTAAAATTGAATACCTTAATCTTGTTGGATGCTTCAAATCCATCAAGTTGATTGAGAAGCTCAAGCATTGTTCGTTGAACTTCACTATCGCCATTGCCCGTCCCAGACTCCATGCGCGCAGATCCAATACTGTCAATCTCATCCATGAAGATGATAGATGGAGCATGTTCCCTGTGACAATACAGCAAGATGAAATTACAGATGCATTACATTCTGAATTTGAGCAATTACGATGCATGACTATCTTAGAAATTTTGCGGGAAATCATAATAAATCATGACCAATGAGCATAAACTCTGTGCACAATCATAGAAATGAGGGTTTATTATAAATCGGGTGGCATATATCAGGCTTTGCATCACTGTATGAATAGGCGTCTGCTCCTGTCTTCTGTTCCTTCTGTAATACGTCTGTTTCTCCCATTTGTTCTACTCTCATCCATTTGAGAGGATCTTTCTTCTTCTCTTTCTTGTCCGCAACATATTGGTATTAGAGCCAAACTTGGTATCATATTCATCCAACGAAACACCTAATACCTCAAAGATGTTGATGATTTGTTTACAAGGCATAAAATCAAACAAGGTGACACATGCTAAATTTATCAGTCGATGTAGGCTCGAATTTTAAAAGGACCCATCTTGCATGCTCCATACAGAGGAAGTTTCATATAAGGCTATGAAACCTGACGATCTCCAACAGTTCTGACCTTTATGACTCTTAACCTTCCGGGTAGGGGAAATGTTGGCAACCAAATACAAAAAATCCACAAAACCTAATACATGCCCCATTCGTGATATAAAATAAAAAAAAATGATATTCACAAAACCCCCAACTAGTATGGATAAAATGCATAAACTATAAAATACTAAATAATAATAATAATATTTATATTCATTACGTTTAGATCCCTTTTTTTAAAATAAAAAAAAGTTCAAATATAACAATTCATTAAGTTTAAATCGCTAAAATCAAATAATTGATGTTTTCCATAATTGCATTGATAATTCATGAATTCTGTAATTGAAACTAAAGTATGTGCAGATTTCAAATGGCTTCCGTTTGCATAAATTTCAAGAATCATAATCATCATCTAAACCATCCCCACTAATGGGATAGGCTACACCTGTCCTATTCACACTCAATTCTATCAAAATAAAGCTAAACATGTCCTTCTGTTCTTCCTGATTAACTCCATCTTCAGCTGCACCATTGGGGCGTTCAAATCACGCCCAGTAACTCACATTCAGTAGAATTTCGCTCTTTATCATGTCCTTCTTACAAAATGCTGATGCGACCCTCAGGGTCATTTAGATACAGAGAATATAATGTTTGTCCATAGGATGAGAATAAAAATGTTGAGGACTGCTGCAGACGATAAATGGGGTTTTTGTGAAGAAAGGGTTAATAATTGAAAAGACTCAAAACAGATATGCTTAACTATGTAAAAGATAAAGCTAAATCAAGGTAGATAGATGTCTTATTAAAGAAAAGGGAAATAAGTTCCTCTGCATTTCAACCCAAGAAGCCTTCTAGGTTCATTTTGATAAGCCAATTAGCTCTCTCCACCATCATCTTCTTATCTTTGTTCAACAGGCTTCGACATCATTTTACTCATTCTTTATCAGTAACCTTAATTACTGCTATAGGCACCCATAAACATGCATCACGCATCCAATCCATTAGGATGCAGCTATTGCATTTGAAGCAATCTCATCGCAACCTCATTCCAAGAATTCTTGGCACAGTAGTCATGTTCCAAATCTTTGGACAGCATATTTGAACGCATCCAAGTACAGTCAGATTTCAAATCGTGAAATCTAACACTACTATACTTAAATCAGGAAAATAATCATTGATAGGGAAGGGGAAGTGATTTTTTTTTTTTTTTTTTGGAGGGGTGGGGCAAGAAAAAACACATAAAGCTCCCTTCAGGCATACGTTTCCAACTTCCATGAATACTGGAAAGTGGCATATTTGCCAGATCCATGCCATCCATCAAGTTAAAGGTCCAAAACCAGCTGGCCCATTTACTTGTCAGATGAGAAATAGATCTGTAAGAGAAGGACAGCAAACTGACTGACTACCAAAGGCTCGCATTATGTGCACAGGTTGTGTTCTTCTTCTTATATCAAACAGTTTGATTTCTGAGTTAAATTTGTCCAAGGACGTTGTTCATTCGACAGTAAGGATCTCTCACTTGTATGCCAGTCTAGCCCATGGCCGCACAAACAATGCATGCTTTCACGCAGATCCAGCAATATAACTACTTTTCAGCAGTTCCCCCAGCCCAGAAACTAAATTCTAAAGGATAAAATCAGAACACACCTTGCCATAACAAAGAGTTCTCTGACCATTCTTGATCCTTCTCCAATATATTTCTGAACCAGTTCTGATCCAGAAACCCTGATGAATGTGCAATCTGTATGATGTGCCACTGCTCTTGCTAAAAGTGTTTTCCCTGTACCAGGTGGCCCATAGAGCAACACTCCCTGGACAGCAGAGAACAAGACTAAATCAAAAAAAAAAAACATACACACACACACACACACAAAAAAAAACACAAAACAAAACTAGGACAGGGAATCATAATCAAACAGGACAATTAGAAAGAAAATGGGGGACTAGGTCAAGGAATGATGATAATAAAAATAAATATTATGAAAAATACCTTTGGTTGAGCAATTCCAAGAGACTCAAATAATTCAGGATGTTTGATCGGAAGCTCAATGACCTGGAAAGATTAAGAAAGCTCACTATATGAACAGATTAAGGATAAAAAAGTTATCCAACTTCCAAATTTCAAGTGCTGATTTCATTAATGGGGGAAAAACATGAGAAAGTGTTTCATAAAGCCACTGACCTCTTTAATCTCCTTGATTTGCTGGTCAAGGCCACCAATCATGTCATATGTAGAATCAGGGACTTTCTCCACTTTCATAAGATTGACCAAAGGATCAACTTTACTAGGCAATATTAAGTGGAGTACATAACTATCATTGCGAAGGGCAACTCTAGTAGATGGTGTGATCTTTGTTATATCAATATTCTTGTCAATATCAACAACATATTTTCCTTCAGGGTGAACCTGCAAAAAAACAATAATAAAAGCTCAGAAGCAAATTTGAAGGCCATTAAGCTTAACCTCAGCAGTAAGAGATTAACCAGCACAGCCTATCAGAATCATCCACAGTAATAATATATATACATTCATTGTTGTCAAAGATGCCAAAAAAGAACATGTTCTCTTTCTCATTGAAGCCTAGCTATGACCATCCAACAAAACCATCTCCATAGTGTTCATCAACTTATGATGCAACCTCATCCCCAAAACACCACCACACATATCCAGAACAGGCACACAAACAGGCACCCACACACACACACAAAAAGTCATGTATACAAAAAATAAAACCTCTTCTTTAATTCTAATGTTTCAGAAGTCCCATCATTTTTCGTATCATAGTGTTAGTTAAGTGAGACGCCCTTTAAATGAACAAGGAAAAATCATAATAGGACAGAGATGCTATAACAATACTACTACTCTTGCAGATTTTCCATATTAAGGTATGAATACATGATAAGTTAGACCACATCAACCAGCAAGAACCTACTCATAATGTTTCCATTCATTTTTACCGACAGTAGCAACCAACCAACAAATAAGAAGTAAATATAAAAAAATAATAATGCTAACAATAAATAACACTGCCATGGAAATCAAGGGTAAAGCATAAAACCAAGAAAAAGAAAACTAATTGCAATGAATTTCTTCACAATACAACATTCTAATAAAACATTCAACAATAATATAATACGGGTGTGTTTGTTTGGGGCCAAAACTTGTCAATTAAAACTTTTCAACATAAAACTTTTCACTCTTCATAACTACTCTATTTTTTAATTATTTTTTCACATTTTTCTATACAAACTACCCTACTTTTCAATCATTTCTACACAACTACTCATACAACTAACCTATCTATTTTAACTTTATTCTCTTTACTCCTCATCATTACCCCTATTATATCACATCATTTTCTATCAATTTGACAACTTCTACCTCTAAAACTTTTCATCAAAAGTTTTACCTCCAACCAAACACACCCTACATCTAAAAGAAAAAAGAAAAGGCCCAACAGTCTTCTCTGGATTTGAATGTTACATTTGTTTTCTTTTCTTTTCTTTTTCTTTTTTTTTTGATTGGTTTGTTTTCTTCTTCTTCTTTTTTTTTTAAATGTGCAAACACATTCAAACAGTAGATAAACCTCAGACCTCAGTAGAAGCTCATAGCATACCTTGACCAAAACCTTTGACTTCCCCATGACTTTTACCACTTCACCCACATAAGATCCAGGCTCTTGAAGTAGCTGCAATTCCTCTCGCAGCATTCTCACTGCGTTTGACATAAAATCATCATTAACAATATTATAAAAAAAAAAACACCTTAAACTATTGAAAAGGCTATCTATCCCAATGCTTTATTACTCATAACATTTACAGCATTCTTCAGACGCTTGCCATTTAACATGTACTGAAGGTTTTCAGACTATTGCTGTATTTGCTAGCTACCAAGTTATTGGTAAGATACCTAAACTGTTTGAGTCACAAAATAGACAATTTCCAGGAAGGCAACATGCCCGTAGGGCAGACAGAGCTATCACATAAAGCAACACATATCATGCAAAGGGCCATCAAGCAACCAAATTAAAAATCACCAAAAAGATTCACTATTAGGCCACAACAAAGTGGTTCAATAAGACATTAGTTACAGGCTCAACACAGAACATGTTGCAGCTTAAATGTTTATAAGTTAAAGGATTTGATTCAACAAGTTAACTGAATCTTAAAACCTTACTTTTTGAACGGGCCCCAAATATAATTTTAGAAAGCCAGTACCACTCCTAGGACTGGATGCTAAAATCAAATAATATCTCAAGATTCTCAACTCACTAGAAAGGAAAATGTTGTTTACATTGTCTTTCATCTTAATTTTATTTTTGAATTTTAGCCTCCAAGTTGGTTTAAAGGTGAAACCTTCAGATTGACATTGTTCTTCTTTACTAAATAATCCAATGGGAAGTGATGCATCTATTGCAATTTGCAACAGTAAATATATAAATATCCAAATGCCCCAAGACCTACAATGAGAGCCATCGTTACAGAGAGCCACCATCCAGGAGGCGGGGGTGCCGTCCGATCTCGTCACCAAAAGGAGGATGCCGATACTGAATGATAGCATCTCGTCCCAAAAAATTGGATTATTTTGAATGCATAACATCCAAAACCATTAAAAAGTAGACTTTGGAGCGCTATTCATCCAATTACCATGAAATCATTTCAGTCGGCTATGTTTGTCTTCTCATGGTGGAAGATCACTTCAATATATTAAAAAATATATATCCAATTTAAAGCTCGAATGTTTGGATTGTAGACCAAGTAATTTCAAACCCTAACCCTAGATCAAATGACAAATTTGAATCTCACAAAACGAAAAACAGAGAAACACAAGGAAGTAGGGATTATTTGTTAAGAAACAGAAACCTTTGGAATTGAGGTCATTTCGCTGGGCTTCAAGACGATTGAGATTGTGTGTTTTCTGCCGGACTTGAAGCTGAAGATCATGAATATGTTGAAGATAATACTGACGCAGACCTTCTCCTTGCTTCATCTTCGCAGATGAAGCCGCAGGTGACGAGCAGTTCTCGTCTCCTTGCTGCTTTGCTGTCTCGATTGCTACCGTCGCCATGAAGAAAACTGCCCTTGTCGACTGCCTTCTCCGTGAGTTTATAAGGAAGCAGATGAGCTACTAACGCACGGAAGTGTTCCGTGCGTAATGTATCGAATGCTAAACCTGCGCAATATGCCTTGGTATCATTAAAGGTGAAATCTCATACGGGATAGTTTGCTCACCCGAGTGTACTCACGCTCAGTGCACTGGGTGCATTCATCTCATCTTTCAATTTTTTAAAATTTTTTTTACAAAATTACTAATATAAGTGTATTTAATATATATTTTTTTATTATTATTATTTTAAAAAATAAATAAATAAATAAATAATTTCAAAAATGTTAAAAATTAATGCACATATTAAGTATATTTAGATTAACACTTGTGTAAAAAAAATTTCAAAAAAATAATTAAAAAATCGATATTTGCACCCCATGCACGGAAGCTAAGTACACCTAAGTGCGTGAGATCGCAGTACGTTTGCTCTGCCCTGCATAATGTAACTGTGCTTAATATACCTAAACGGAAAGAAATAAATTCATACCCGTGCGTAATTTGTGCGTAATTTACGTTGCGTAGAAGATGAACTGAGTTCATCTGTCTGTAAATTTAAAGTTACTTGAAAGAAAATAAATTCACAGCAATTGTGTACTTGAGAAACTAATAAACTAAAGATTAGCCAATGTAAATCTAAAGTTTTTTTTTTGAAATTAATTATTCTATAAATTTTGTTTGAGAATTAATAAAACTTTTGATAAAAAGTTATAGAGATGAAAAGTTGTCAAATGATGTGATATGATAGGGATAATGATAATGAATAAATAGGATAAAGTTGAAATAAATAGGTTAGTTGTGTTGGTAGTTATGTAAAAATGATTGAAAAGTAGGGTAGTTGTATAGAAAAATGTGAAGAAATGATAAAAAAAATAGAGTAGTTGTAGAGATTAAAAAGTTTTAACTTGACAACTTTTCGTTATTACCAAACACACCCTTAATATTCAAGAAAAATAAATCAAATTAATGTTAATTTTTAAATTTAAATCCAAATTTTTTAATTTTAGAACACTATAGCCTACCAAATCATTTGATCATAATAATTTCAAATAATTTTCTAAAATGTTGTCACTGGAAATATAAATTGATTAAATTCTCGGCATTGACCTTTATTTTTGCTGGCATTTACTTAATAATGAAACCAGGTGTATTTGGATGGAGCAGTGGGGTGTCTGCAGGAAGTCTTACTTGTGGATAATACCTGCGGTATTATCTTTTTAGAAGCAATCGATAATAGGACATAATTTAAAATAAAAATTTATAATTTCCTCAGTCAAAAAAATTTATAATTTCTTATTTTGCCCATAATATCTTACAATATTATCAATAATACCATATTTTATCGGTTTTTCTATTTTAATAAATTTAAAATTCTGTAAATAAAATTGTTTTGTTTCGTATATAAATGATTCGCTGCTATATTCAATCATTGCAAATCCGTAATGGCTCGTGTGTGGGAGCTATAGTCGGTAATGAGTAAGGAAAATTTTGTAAAAGATTCATGACCTTGACCTCGAGATGAAAAATATGATAGTATAAACTAAAGATTTCAGATGCAACAATCAAAAAATACATAATAAAAATTGGGTAATTAAATTTTATTGAATGCGCATTATTTCTTAATTGGTATCCAACTTCCGATCAACTACCGCATTGCAACAATTCGGCAAAAAATAGCGTTACGCACTAAAAATTATATGGTGCATTATCTTATTTGCTAAAAAATAGTTATATACTTGGCTGACTTTGTATAGGCAAATTTAGATCATCTACGTTTAAAGTATAACAACAATAATCTTGTGAAACTTGAATTAATATTATTATTTGCAGCAAAATTTCAATAATTACGGGTATATTTGGTAATGAATAAAACTTTTGATGAAAATTTTTTAAGAATAAAAGTTGTCAGATGACGTGATATTGTAGGGGTAATGATGAAGAGTGAAAAGAATAAATTTAAAATAAATAGGTTAGTTGTATTGGTAGTTGTGTAAAAATAATTGAAAAGTAGGGTTGTTGTATAGAAAGACATGTAAAAAATAATTAAAAAAAGAATAGTTATGAAGAGTGAAAAGTTTTAGATTGAAAAGTTTTAACTTGACAACTTTTATAAATTGTCAAGCACACCTTACGTTAGACAATAATTTTAGTTGAATATAAGACAAAAACTTGTTGCATATGAGTAAGTGTCCCCACACTCAAATAGTCATTTTATATCGCCAAATATATGTATATATGTATAATGATCATTTTCGGCCAACTCAAAAATATATATTTTTAAAATATTTATAAAATTTGTTAGTCAACGTGAATTTAATCTATAAACTAAATTTTATCATTTTTGAAATGTATAATTATTTTCCGTATTTTTTTAAACACTTGATTTTTTAGTTATTCCCATCTCAAAAACGACTAAAATACCTACTAATTTAAAAATCTAACAACACATACATATCCTAAAAATTATAAAACTTGATTTATAGATTAAATACAACTAATTTTATAAGAACTTTTAAAAGTAAAAAAAAATATTCATATCTAACCTAAAATTTGTTGATTTTAAGTTGACGCAAAATGATCATAACCCATATGAATATCCAATTAAATTTTTAAAATTTTAATCCTAGATAAAAATTTAATACATTCATTATATTTAACATCATTCATTTATTTGTTATCTAAGATACTAAGTTTCATCTCATCGAAGTATGTTTATAAGCCACATTTGTTAGAAAATATAAATATTCATATATAAATTACAAAAAATACTTAGATTCATTCATAAATATATTAGAATGTACTAATACTTTATAGAATCATCTATGTACACAGTAGTAGTGATATTTTAGATGCTTTAGAAGCTAAAAAATTAATTTAAATTTGATATTTTAGTACTAAACTATTTTATTAAGTTAATTTTACACATTAATAAATGAAAATCATTTACAATGAAATTAAACAAATAAAAAGATTTTTAAAATATTATAAATGATATTAAATATGATGAATATAGTACATTTTTTTTATTAATCATCAAGATTTTAAATATAAAAGGGATTATATAGAAAAGATATTTCATAGAAGCAAGACGGATTAAACTAATGTACAAGTAACCGAAAAAATATTATATTCAGCTAAAATCAATTGATTTAATATAATTTATTGTTGTGGTTTAAATTACACATATTAAAATATTTAACAAAAATATAAACTGCATTAGATTTAGCTTAAACATAGTTTTTTAATTTTCCTCGTTTCTAATTAAAACTTTAAACAAACTATATTCATGAAAAATTCTAGACGAAAATACTAATATTATAGAAGGTAAATAATTAACTTATTATAGATTTACTTTACCAAATGTGTTTCTGTTTTAAAAATTGGATAGTGATTTCATGTGATGCATCGCATGTATGCCATTTTTTTGTAAGCATATTTTTCTATGTGTATTTAACCATGTACCAAATTTAATTATTTTATAATACATTTATATTTATATTTATATTTTTTATTTTAAAAAAATCAATTTTGGGAGCATTTAAGTCCTTTTCTCCATTTAAAACTTAAATTTTTTTAAAAAAATAAATGTATAAAAGTATTGTAAATTGACAACGCTTAGTATGTGGGTTAAATACACTTAAACATATTTATAAAAGACTGGCACACATATTGGATATTATCGCTAAAATGGTAATACTTAGTATATGGGTTAAATATACTTAAAAATATATATTTATAAAAAAAGGCATAGGATGCCATCACTTATAATCAGCCTAGTTTGAAATTTTTATAAAAAAAATAAAATAAACATGTTTCTCTAATTGTACTTAATCTATAAAAAAATAAAATAGACATGTTTCGAATAATTTAAAATGATTTAATACTCTTATTTTTAAAAATCCAAAATAAAAATGTACACATGTTCACAAATGATAAAACTTATTTTATAGATTAAGTACAATTAGATTAACATGTTTATAAAAAAATTCAAAAAAAAATTAGTTTTTGGACAGGTCAAGAATCTTGAGAAGATGGGTACTCTACGAATAATATTAATTCTTTTTATAATTGTAAGGATTTTTATGGTACTTATGTATTTAAGACAATAATGAAAATTAATAATCTATCAAAACAAATCAAGAACAATATTTAACAGTAAATTGAGTGAATGTGATAAAAGTAAACACAAGGCTCGCTTATTTTTACTTACCGCGGATAATTAGTTTTAGCTTAATCGAGTTGCGTCCGGTCTTGAGAATTTTTATAACTTATTTTGATTTTTCTTTTGGGTTCGTACAGTGACATGAAGGCCACCGTGTAATTTCAGCGAGGCTAGGCCCGAGATAGGAAAGGAATTTGTTGTCTTCCGAATGGCAGATAATAGCTTCTTATTTCTTAAATATATAAAAATGGAGTTTGTTATCTCTACAAACTGTTTTAGTTTTCGGCCGGAGCCCAGCACTCAACAGCCGTAGCTAACCAACCGAGGCTAGCTCGGTTGGTCGCCAGCTGCGGCGCAGACAGCCGTAGCTGCGGCTGGCGGGGGATCGAATCCCCGTATAGGTGTGGGAGCGTGGTCTCCCGGGTGGAGAGTGTGGGAGCAAGGTGGTCTCCCGGGTGGAAAGTGTGGGAGCAGGTGGTCTCCCAGGTGGCTGTTGGAAGCTGTGTCTTCCAGATTTCTTTGGGACGTTATGTGTTCCCAGATTTGTAAGAATGTCTCAGATCTTCAAGTATAATATGTGTTGAGATACATGTAATTATATACCCATAAAAAAAAAAAAAAAAAAAAAAAAAAAAAAAAAACAGCCGTAGCTGAAGTCCATTGCTCGATATCCAGATCTTGAGGTAATTATGTTCATGCGTGAGATATAATATCATATATATTAATCAAAAATTAAATAAAATGAGCGTAAATACATGCATAAGTCCATAATTCACATGGTGGAATTCGTAAAAAGCTTTGAAAATGTGAATTACTCAAAAAATTAATTAAAAATAAATTTTGACAAATTTCGAAGCAGATTATACTGAAACCAAAATAAAACAAACCAAACGAAAGCAAAAAGGAAATCAAAACCCCTCAAGTTGGCCAAAATTCCACCTTTGAACTTCTCAAGGTGCCAAAAAAAAAAAACTGAGCAACCTCTTTTTCCTCTATTTAGCGGATATAACTTGTAACTAAATTGAATGGAATGATTTACTTCAAAAAAAAAAAAAGAATGGAATGATTAATTGATGAATTTCCACCTCCTCAGCGAGTTGCTTAGAAATCAGGTCTATGCATTGTAAAATGTAAATCCGCATTCCGCCTGTTAATTTGAAGCATTGAATTACGTACATGCACTCAATGAACCGCCCACGCTTGAAAGTACGCATACGGCTTACGGACGGGCCCGTTGCCTACGCTGATTAGTGGAGCGGGCGGCTACGATCACCCATTTTGGATCAATTAACAGTAGCTTAGCCCTTTCTAAAATGATCATCCTAATATAATTTAGGATTGATTTGCTCAAAGCTAGAAAGTTACATTTAAATAATATATAATTTTATTGTTGTAAAAATATTAGCTATAAAATTATAATTAAAGACGGACATTTCCGTCATTTTACAGGGAGTTAATAAACTCTTTAATAGATCCCTAACAACATTAGCATAAATAGAATTTTAAGTAAAATATATGAATATATTTAGAATTTTTGAAAGTTCACGAGTATAAGTGTAATTAAAGATAAAATTTATGGATATATGTAAAAAAAATTAAATATATATTTATAAAAAATTATATAAAATCTCGATTTAAATGATAAGTTCATAATTAAAAGGGTGGGATAATTATGAAAATATTTTAAAGTATGAAACTTATAAATAATCACTGATCAGCATGATTAATTCGAGAAAATTCTATTTATGCGGGCACAACTCGGCCGGTAGAGTCTTGACCTTATGTCAAGGGGATCAGAGTTTCGGTCTCCATCATGGAAATTGTATCTTCCTTTTGAGAAACATTAGTTTCCTGGCTTATTGATATATATTAGTCATTATCAATCGAATAAACATACGAGATGAAAATTATAAGGCGAATTGGGTATAAATTATAACAAAAAACTATTGTAAAAAAGAAATCATAAAAAAATTCAAGAAAATTGTGCTAGATTTTCTACTTAATAGTGAGAATTTGGACGGTCTAAGATCGATTCATGAAAGAATTTTGGATTTTAAATCAGCTAAATTTGACAGCTACAACCGTGCATCCTATTTCAATTCCCCAATGCATCGGGGGAAGTGGAAAAAAAAATGTAAAAATAAAAGATGGGTAAGGGGTCCACATGCAACGGACACATGCATGAATGCAAGAAAGATCTGGTGCATTCATTGATCGTATGTTATTTTATATTATCGTTCTAAGAATAGCAAATTTTGAGCCATGGAATATCACAAAAAATCGATTTGCATGGTTTTATTTTTCGACCATAGAGATTTCTGTCCTCTTTTAGCATCAATGGACAGCCCGCGAGGTTAGCGCGAGTGGTGCTCGCACTGACTTGTGCGTTAGACTTTCAGTCATTCGGGTTCGGTTTCGATCAAGATGGCTAGAGTTATCCAACATCCGTTGACAAAGGGTGTGTTTATTTACACCTAAAATTTTTCAATTTTCGAATCTGAAACTTTTACTCTTTATAAGTTATAACTATCTTATTATTTTTAATACAACTATCATACTTCTCAATTATTTTACTTATATAACTAACTTATCTATTTTATTTTTATTATTTTTACTCTTTATTATTATCCTATTATATCATCTTATTTTTTTACGATTCAAAAATTTTTACACCAACAAATTTTCATTTGAAAGTTTTATCATTTTCTAAATACATTCAAAATTTAAAAAATATACTTATATGGTTAAATGGTAAAATAAAAGGGAAAAATATTATTGAACAATCATAAAATGCACATTTATATTGTTCCAATAATTATAAAAAAGGCAAACCGAAGTCATTCCATTTGGTCGCATACACTAATAGCAATGGTAGTGAATTGCAACTTATTGTCTCTCAAATCGATATATGGAAGCATGTGGAAGCATGTTGTTTTTTCTATGTATAGATAAGAGTATGTTATGAGCTTGATTGTAATATGAAATAAAATATAAGATTTTAAAATTAATAAAAAATAATTATAGGAAATCACGACCTTGGAGACTCGTAAATGTTTAGGTTGATTTTTTGATTTTTATCTGCGACAAAATCTTGGAGTTGAGTTCGAGTGCTAGACTTAGTAACAACCCAACAACTAATTGAAAGTTGAATTGCTCTTCTTGATAGATTTACTGTTCGATGGCTTACGAATACGAGGGATAATTGAGTTGTAAATACCAAGCTTTCAAAATAGAAGCATAAAAAAAAAGAGTTATATATAGAATTTACCTAAACTTATTTGTAAAACATTAAGATTTTTTTTAACTATCAGAAATAAAAATTAAAAACTTATATAATTGTGACTTAATTAGTATTAGTAAACTATTAATTTATGACATCAAAAATTCAACTATCAGATTACCATGAATTGTTTCAATTAGAAAAAATTAAAAAGACAAAAATCACCTTTTATAGGGTAATTAAAGGTTGTTTTGACTGCATAAAAATATTAGGAATTTTGGATAAAATATTATAAATATAAAAGAATTTTTTGAAATATTATGGTTATATTAGATATTATGAGTAGATGTTGTGGGTATAAAAAAAATTTCATTATAAGATATTATTGTATTCTAATGCATAGGTCAATTAGTCTAAGTATCTATCATAATTTATACATCACTTAATGCCTTTTAAAGTAGTTATGACTTATCTTGGACTCTTATTGAAATTATTTTTATAATGGGCTAGATTTTGAATTGATCATTACTAGTGGGCCTATGTGACAAGAGTCTAGTCACCTTTTGGCGCGACATGCCTACTGTCTCTTATCATTATTCGTAATCGAATATAATATCTAATGAAAGCGTATAAATAATTAGAAATGATATGAATATTATGTAATAAAAAATATAATAGACAATGATATCAATAAATAAAGTGTGATTTTTAAATAAAAAAAAAGCAAAGAAAATGATTTAACTTATATATGATCGAGAAAAAAGTAGATCTATCAGGATTATCAAAGGATATGAGATGTCACCTTACCTTCAAATTTTTATGTTAAGAACCAGCTGTTATGTACACCACCTTTATATTAATAAGACTACTTAATTAATGTTAATCAACCTGACATAATTTCGTGGATGAACTAGTTTCTTAACGGAGCCTGATAATAGTATGTGGCGTTATGCTCTTCAGCATGCCAAATCTAACTTTTATTATGAGATATCTCAGATTTGTCCTACCATCACGACACATGTACTATTCACTTTGTTTTGTTTTCGTCAGATTGTCTGCTGCTCTGCCGACGCCATTCACACCTACTTTTCTATACTTGTTTATCGCTTATCCGGCATATGACCCACTTTCGCCTTCTGTTTTCAGTTTTAGGTAAATAGTAATATTGATATTATCTATGCAAGGGGTTAAGATAGGAACTTTCTTCGTGTATTTATATACAATAAAGATAATGAAAAAAATCTTAAGGAAAAAAAGACTTTATACCAATATTATCAAAACCGAAATGATAATCAAATTAACCCATTTAATTGTTTGATCAAACTAATTTATTTATTATTTTAAAAATATTTTTTACTTATATTTTAAATATATTTCATTCAGTTTAATTTTTAATTTTATGCTTTTAACCCATTTTAAACTTCATTCATGGTTTAGATTTTTAATTGAAATATGTGATGATTATTTTTATGAGTATATACAAAATTTACTACATAATAGTATACCCAAAACTATTACAGGAGGATAGATCGCGTAGACCTCCAATGGATGACAATCAAACCAGGATTGTCATCGATTCCCGGGTTGGAACGGTTAAACCGCTGTGTCTTATCTGGCTTTTATAACATTTCTTCACACAAACATTAGCACTTCCAAAATAATATATAAAATAAATTATTCAATGAACGAATGAAAAGATGACAATACAAATAATACAAGATACAACCAACCGAGCCTTGCTCGGTTGGTCAGCGTCATTGCCGCAAATGGGCAGCGCTGTCTCGTCGGGTGTTCGAATCCCCGTATGGGATTTCGTCCACCGGCTTGGTTGCTAGTTAGTGTGGGAGCTGTGTCTCCCGGGTGGGTTGTTGTGGGAGCAGTGGTCTCCCGTTTGATTGTTTGGAAGCTGTGTCTTCCTGATTATTTGATGGAGTTGTATCTCCAACTTTGTAAGAATATCTCAGAGCTTTCTGTGTAGTACATGTTGAGATGTGTGTATATATCTCCCAGTCAAAAAAAAAAAAAAAAAAAAAAAAAAAATAATACAAGATACAATGTTAAACACAAAAATATAAAAAAAATGTTTAGTAATTTTTTGTTAATAAAAATGTTGAATTGGTGGAAGAGACGGTGAATTTCTTTGATGGAGGTAAGCAGGGATATTGCTGCCCATAGGATAACATGTTCATGCATTTGCATGTCTCCAAGTCATCGGCAATTCAGGCACGAGCCGGGGCACTGCATGCCGTCCTCCCCAGAAACGTAATATCATGAATAATCTGAGGGCATTTCCGTCCGTTAGTGAATATAAATGCTGCCATCGCGGACCCGACGCATCCCGAGCTAGTCTCTCTCTGGTCTCAGAGGCAGAGCAGATTTCTCCAGCCATTGCTGAAGTGACTTCGCGCTCTTTTCTGAGCGGAAAAGATGTCTGGCAAGGGTGCGAAAGGCCTGATCACTGGCAAGAAGTCCGCAGGGAAGGACAAAGAAAGAAAGAAGAAACCAGTCTCCCGTTCTGCCAGAGCCGGCCTTCAGGTCCTTCTCTCTCTCTGCGTCTTTCCATCCTTTTTCTTTGATTTCTCTCTCTCTCTCTCTCTCTCTCTCTCTCTCTCTCTCTCTCTCTCTCTCTCTTCCAACATGTTCTAAGATATTATTTGATGGGTTTCGCTCAATTCTTCAAAGTATTGGTTGTCTCTCTCTCTTTTTTCTTTAAAATTTTTATGCCGTTTCATATGGAGTGGTTAAAGGATTTACAAGTTGATCTGAAACCATGGCGGGGGATTCTCAATCTTGGTTTTTTGTTACAGGTTCATATTTGAAATGGGTTTTGGAAGTAATGACGTATCCTCTCGGTTTGTCCTGTTTCGGGTTCTTTTATTTATTTATTTATTCATTCCGAAACTCTTATCACTAGCATGAAATGCATGAAAGAGTTCAAGAGAAGTAACAGAGTTCTAGATTATTACGGAAATGGAAAGGATGTTGGTTTTGGAATTAGGAAAGAGTGTGTTCTGATTGACTGTCTTGATTCTCATTTGGCTCATTGTGTGTATATTGGATATGGGAAAAAAAAAATCAAGTGGTTGTAACTTACAACCAATTGTATTTAAGTATTTTTCTTATTTTTTTTCATCTTTGCTTGTGTAGTTGTGTACTTAATTTGCTGAAGTGATCAAGATGCATCATGCATGCATGCATGAAGAACTGAACGATCTCGCAGTTTTACAGTCAGAAGTGGTTCTTTCAATCTCTGATCCTTGTGAACCTATGCATGTTGTGATCTTGATCTTAACAGAAAATCAGCATAGCTAGAAGTTGGGTTTGTTTGGAAGTTCCTTGATTGGCAGGTTGAGCTCGATCAGAAATGATCGTCACAAGCTGACGACCAGCAATCTTTGACAGAGATCTATATCCAGAAGATTCAATTAAATTTCTAATTTCTACTGTATATTGGCCTAATTTTGGCAACATCGCTTGCATGCACCTGTAATCCACCCTCCGTTAACATGAACCTCCATATGGGATGCATTTCGTGAAACAATTTATGCTGGAAAATGCAACTCTTGGACATAAAGCACTGAAAGGGATGTGGGATTATCTAAGTTTCAACAAGTAAGTTTTCATTAACTATGAAAAGATTGAACAATAATGGAATACCTGTGGAGAATAAGCTGATTCTGCATATTTACTATGGTAGTTGATTGTTTCATTTTTTTTTTTTTTTTTTTTTGGGTTATGAATTCAATGTCTTCTCCATTTTCAATACAGTAAAATTGAAGCCTGTGGATCTAAATGATTAAGAAGTTAAATTTAGATTATCTTGTAAGAACCCAGAAGTTCTTATTCTTCAAAATGTCCAACTTCATCTATGATTTGTCGCATGACTTGTAAATGGCCAATACATATGCTTGTGGACCATGGCGTGATTTGCTGAATAATTTAGTAAACATGTGAAAGACGGCATATGAGCACCAGTATATTTTTTGCAATGGAACATTTCATTTTCTTTCAAAAGCCTAGGGTTTTTAAAATAAGATGATTATTTCTGGGTCTTCTGGACAGGGCAACGCGGCCCATATTGGAGGTCTGTGTGCTCAAAGAGGATGAGAAACCAGTAGGTTCGAATGTTCATCCTATTTACTGGTATCAGGAAGGAGTTTGATACTGCAATTGAATTTTTGTCAAAGTTCGTTGGGAATGTTTCTGCATTTCTTTTATGCAGAGTGGAGTAGTTATTGAAGAATAAGCTGGGTCTCCCTTGACAATCTATAAATTGACCACTCTGCTCATTTATCGAATCTTTTGAATGTACGTTGCTTGAATCAGATAAGTTCAGTAATAAGCATTCAGCTGCATCATTTAGAGTTGGTGAGGTAGAAGGATGGAATTTTAACCCTTTGCAGGGTAAGAACACTTGGCTAAAATTTACTTGTGTAGGAGAGTCGAAGCAGTGAATCAAGTTATGTTTATGGGTTGGGTTGAAGTTACGCGAGAAATCCACTACCAGAATTCTTTTGGGAAACTGCTTGTATGTTTCCACATTAGATTTTCTTTTGTCTCCACGCCATGCATCTATTTGTTATTTATTTTCGTGGAAATGTATTTGAGTATTTAAGATGAAACTATTTGAGTATTTACAAGAACCTCCAAATCAAGTGGTGCATTTTGACCCGCCCTTCACTTGTAGCGGTTCACTGCATTCCTTCTTGCTAGTTTTCTTTTCTAAACCATAGTATGCACAAACATAAGCAATCATAATCCCGTTTTGGACCCGCCGATAGTTGTTGTGCACTGACATTCTTTTATATTTCTCTATTTGGAGAAAATATTTGGACCCATTCCAATTGGACAACCACTCTCATCCCCTCGTCCCCTGTTTATTACGGTACAACTGTATTTTTTTTTTTCTTTAGCATATCACCCACATTGGATGAAAAGGCAGCTGATGGAGGTATACACGAGATGTAAACAAGACAAATGACTCAACTCAACTGCGAACATAGACGTCCATACGCTCATGTCAACTACTTAGTCATCCAAGTGGTGACTATCAGTGAACAACTTCACAGCTCATAAATGGCATGGAAACGGTCGTCCAAACTTGTTGACTATTAGTGGATGCTTGATGTCCCTTGGAAAAGGCCAAGCGCCCTAAATCCAACTATAGTTTTTCTTTCTCCAATGAATCATATTAACATAAATTGTGTTTTCCAATCTCAATGTGTGTTTCCCATTTTAATCTCCACAGTTTCCAGTGGGTCGTATCCATCGTCATTTGAAGGCGCGAATTGCTGCCAATGGGAGAGTAGGAGCAACTGCTGCTGTGTACTCGGCTGCCATCTTGGAGTATTTGACCGCAGAAGTGCTAGAGCTGGCTGGTAATGCAAGCAAGGATCTGAAGGTGAAACGTATCACTCCCAGGCATCTGCAGCTTGCTATCAGGGGAGATGAAGAGCTTGACACCCTCATCAAAGGAACCATTGCAGGAGGTGGTGTCATCCCTCATATTCACAAATCCCTCATCAACAAGTCCTCCAAGGACTAGATTGCTAAATAAAGTATATAGAAATCATAGGAAATGCATCCACTGCAGGAGCTTATAGCAGCAGTGCCTGCCCAGAGATGCAGATCTTTTTAAAAGGACTTCTCAGACTGTTTACTCTTATTGATTTTAGAATGAACTCTCTCATTTGAAGCTAAGAAATTATGAGACTACATAGTTGTATTGTCACTTCAGCTCAGACGTAGGTTCGGTCTAATAAAATACCTTTACAGCCTAGGGTAGTACCTTACGGGTATCAAGAACCCTAGAAATCCTTAAGGCCTGAATCCACAAAATGAGAATGCTGCGTTCATGTCAGCATATTCATTTATAAATATCCAATTTATTCATCCCTCGGGTTTAAGGTGTGGGTGTTACAAGCTTTTGCAGTGGACGGAATTTGATCCAAGAACATAGATAGGGCTGTTAATAGTCATGGTTAACTCATTAACTCGACCATCTAACCCGTTTATAAATGAGTTTTGGTTTTGATTTTTGAATAAATAATTTATGATTCACCAATCCATTTAACTATTTAAATAAGTAAACGGGTTATAGTTAAGATTTTACAACTCGTCAATTTGTTTAATAACTCATTTAACCGTCAACCCATTTAATAACTTATTTAACCCGTTTACCACCAACTCATTTAGTAATATATTTAAACCGTTAAACCATCAACCCATTTACAATATGTTTAAAATGTATATATATTTTTAAACCCTAATCTATTTCCCATTTTGATTTCCTATTATCTATTTTTACCATTTTAATTTTTTATTTTCCTTCATTCATCTACAACTCTATAACGTCTTCCTTACTGTCATGTTATGACATTACCACTATCGTCCCTGCCGCCAATAAGATTCTTCTTTTCTCTTTGTTTCTCTCTCTCTTCCTCTCCATTTTTGATTATCCTCCTTTCCGTATCTTTCCTCTCTCCTTCCCTCCATCTCCAATCTTTCCCATCTTTGTCTTTATTATTGTTTCCCTCTCTTTATCCTCTCTTTTTCTCTTCTGAGTTGCTATTCTTCTTTATACTAGCCTGTCGAATATACCTCTCTTTCTCGATGAAGATCTAGCTATGCTATGTGTCTCATCAATATAGATCAATTCCCCACTACATTTACAAACAACATATATTGGACTTTAAATTAGTTTGGTTTTAACCTATTTGCAATATATATATAATCCATTAACAATCAACTAACCTCTCTAGTAAATAGGTTGTAAATGAGTTAGGATTAAAGTTTTTAAATGAGTTAATAAATGAATTAGGATTGAGATTTTTTCAATGAGTTAAATATTAGAATTAGATTCTAACTTGTGCAACTCGATTTGTTAATTTTCTAACTTGTCTAATCTAATCTGTTAACACCATGCACATAGGTAGTAGATCACGATAGCTTTGAGCTGAGTAAAGGGCATTGAAGAAGCAGGAAAAGCAAGTGATTTATGTGCCAATCTCATCCAATAAGGAGGAAATTAGTTCCTAGATTAATTTAGAGAAGTTAAAAAGACCTCATAGGAAACTTGGGAAACAAAGAAAATGCTGCTTTCAGTCTTGTGCATGTTGATGCACGGTTCCATGACTCTAAGGTGACCGTAAAGCGGTCACCTCGCAGTTGCAGACGCATACAAAAACCTTGGCAGGGAATTCCTGAAAGCATGAATAGAATCAATTTTGCTTTTGTACAGAAGGGAAGAGGAAAAAATTTTCCCCTCTCATTTGAATATTTTAGACTTGCCTTTTCATAATCAAATCTATTAGTGCATCACTATTTTTAATTCAATTACTATTTTCTGTTTTTACACCTATAAATCCAAACACGTCAAGGGTAGATGGAGCGCTATTTCTTAGGAAAACGCATTCATCCAACTACATTCAAGGGCAAATGGAATCATGGAGAGCTTTTTCTTAACAAAACGCATTAAAAGATCCTTCTCCAGAAGCCCAACCAAAAATGATTTCTGTAGTTGTACCAAAACCTGCTTACATATAGAGTTCTCATACAGTCTTCTCGCTCAGCATCCTAAATGTGCAAATGCAATGTGAATTCCCAACTTTCATATTGTACATGCGAAAAGAAGCAGGTACCAAAGTATTACAAGTAATGAAGTCTTAGATCTAAAAGACAACGTGAGATCATAATCGCCCTGCAATTTAAACCAGACAACATCACATTGGATCAAATGAACCTGTTATCAGTTACAATCATTTGAAAAGACCATTATCATCCATCCAAAAGGATCAAGTCAAGAATTATCAGTGAATAGAATAGGAGTGACATTTCAATGGAATTAGTTCAATTTAAATATAAAGATACCAACCCCAGATCATGGACGTGAATCCAAAGCACAAAATTACTTCGTTTTAACCTGATTCTCACATCCCGAAAGATGATTCTAAGACAGCTACCCATCAGACCTGGTTAACTTTCAATGTCAGCATCCAATGGTACACAGCAGTCCAAACATAACCCCATCATCCTACACTGAAATCCCAAAATTAACCAATTCCTATCCATCGCACTACACAAAATCCGCTAATTTCCACCATCTTCTTGCCAGAATAAAAAGAAAAGAAGCATTCTAACAACTAAGCGAGCCCAACCCTCCAACACTGCCTGAGTGGTAAGAAAATCTCCACTCAGAAGTCAAACAGCAGAAACCTTTGGAACTCTCACTGGGAACTGGTCAATCTCATCCATCCATGGGCTCTTCTCTTTGGCAGGATCGATGGTTCTCAAAGCCTTCCAGACTGCACTGTTACACTTGAATCCAGATCCAAAAGCAATCTGCCATGTTCTGTCTCCTCTCTTTATTCTTCCCTTGGCTTCTGAATAAGCCAATTCATACCAGAGAGAGCTGCTCGATGTATTCCCAAATCTGTAAAGTGTCATCCTCGATGGCTCCATATGCCAGTCGGATAGCTGCAGATTCTTCTCCAGCTCATCCAAAACAGCTCTTCCACCAGCATGGATACAGAAGTGCTCAAATGCCAATTTGAAGTCTGGAATGTATGGCTTAATCTTCATTTTGAAGAGCTTCCTTCCCACCAATGTTGCAAAGAAGAGCAACTGTTCAGACATAGGCAAGACAAGAGGCCCCAATGTTGTGATATTAGTCTTCAAAGCGTCCCCTGCAACGGCCATAAGATCTTTTGATAGGGAAACGCCAATTTTGCCAACCTCATCCTCTTGCTGAGTAACACAGCTGAAGCACTTGTCATCAGCACCCTTGTGGGTCCGGACAGTATGGACTAACTGGTATTTAGATTGCCAGCAATCTGACCTTTTGTTAGACAGCAGGATCGCAGCACCTCCCATTCGGAACAAGCAATTAGAGACAAGCATTGATCGGTTATTACCAAAGTACCAATTCAAAGTGATGTTCTCCATGCTAATGACCAATGCATAGGAATTTGGATGAACTTGTAGGAGATCTTTTGCTAGATCAATAGAGATCAACCCAGCACTGCAGCCCATTCCACCAAGGTTGTAACTAATGATATTTCCTCTCAGCTTGTAATGGTTGATGACCATTGCTGAAAGTGATGGGGTCGGGTTGAACAAGCTGCAATTCACAATCAAGATACCAATGTCTTTAGGTTTCAATGAAGTCTTTGCAAAAAGCTCATCAAGAGCACCGAACATTACGGTCTCCGCTTCCTTCCGGGCTTCTGCCATTGATGGATTGGGTGGAACATTGAGGACAGCTTGAGGGAGGTAGGTCGACTCTCCAAGACCTGATCGTTCAAGGATCTTCCTTTGGAATTCAAGATTCTCTTTGGTGAATGTCCCCGTCAACTCGGACCGTTCCATGAATATCTGGCGGGTACATTTTCGTGCCTCCTCGGGTTTGTAACAAGCAAAGTTCACTAAGTAGACTGGGCGTGGGCGGGTTAGAAAGTACAGGGTGGAAAGGAAGACAAGGAGGGTTGAGCAAAGGATGACAGAGATGAGATTGAAGCGGAGGTGGTCCCAAAGGTCATGGAGGTCTTTGACAGAGAAAGTAGAGATCTGGGCAAAGACGACGGCTAGGAGAGGAGTAAGGAATAGGTACATTCCATGGGTGATCAGGTAATGATACCCAAGCTTGACGTATTTCAATTTGACTGATTGTTTGAAATCTGGAAGCTTTCGGGAAGGCGAGGGTTGAAGGGGAGTTGCATCTGGCTTTGGTTCCGTCATGCTGAGAATAGAAACAAACAAGAATCGCAATCAAAATCGAAATCAGACAATAGGTAGGTAAAACCCAGAAAAGGGGAATTTTTGGGTGCTTGATGGAGTATGAGATTATGAGATTTTGTAAATTCGACGAAAACAAAAAACAAAAAGTCTGAATCTTTTTTAATGGGTCAATGAAAAAAACGTTCTTCCTTTTGTGGAGATTCGGGCGTGTCTTAAAGCAAACTAGGGTTGAAAATTATACAATAAAGGAAAATAAACAATATGTTCCTTTTCCCCGTCAGATAAAAGATGATGACTGTTACAAGAAATTAGAGACCTTGAAGGGGAAATACAGAACTGCTCTTCCTCTACTTCGGTAAGAGATGCATTCGTTTTCATCAACGAAATGCAAGAAAAGATGACAGAATCTACAATGCGTGTTAAGAAAAAGAAACAACTACATGCCACCGAGGAAAAAAGTGATATTTTCATTATGATCGACAATTTTCTCGTTTTCTGACAAAAAATAAATAAAACAAAACGAATAACAAATGGAAGTCTCAAGCGTACATCGAAAATAAAGAACTGCATCAGCATCTAAAAAGAAAACAAATTTTTTTTTTTTAACTTTCTCTTTTGTATTTTGTTTTTTCCATTTTCAAATTGAAAAGGATACACATAAGATAAATGATTGATTCACCAACTCCACATAAATGAAGGCAGTAGAAAAAAGAACAGACTTTGGATTCGAGCAAGATCGTTACCCTTTTCTAACCCGAATCTAATAGTTGCGAGGCACAAGGAAAGACCGTTGAAGGACGAAGACGAGCGCTCTCTGCAACAGAAGAAAATCTCAGAGAGAAGGAGAAAAGGAAGAAGGAAGAGCTTTTATAGGTCCAGAAAGCAATTGGAGAAGAAATCGAAAGGCAGCTAACGCCACGGTCACGAATCCGGCCGGCTCAATTTGACTCGAATCGCAGCCGTTTGTTTTTATAAATTTCAAAAAGATAAATCAGTAAAATACAAGGATTCCTCTGTCGCTCATTTACTTTCCGTGTATGTGCCAGATTTGGGTATTTTGTATTTTAGACCCTCAAACTTTGCCTATTTACATTTTAAACCCTAAAGTTTGGTTATTTGTATTTTAAGCCCTAACCCATAACTGCATTAAAACGACCGTTAATCATGCAAAATGATGTAAATTCCCTTCTAATATTTTTTAAAAAATGCCAAATTTATTTAAAGGTGAAGATATTGTTGAAGCCTCTAATAACATAATTAAAAAGGTCTAATAGTCAAGTTTAAATTGCAAAAAAAAAATTATTAGAGGGTATTTATGTCATTTTGCATGAATTAACGTTAACTTTTTAGCGCCGTTATGGGTTAAGAATTAAAATGCAAATGAACCAAAGTTTTCAGGGTTTAAAATACAAATAAACAAAATTAGATGGTTTAAAATGCAAAAAAACCCGCCGAATTTTAATATATGCCATTCATTATTAATGAGACGGGCTTTTTACTGGTACTCCCTTTTAGTGGGGGTGTATTTAGTGAGACAACGAACCGTAAAAGGTGTCTTATTTAGCTGTGAGGGAATGAGTTATCAAAGTATACTTCTATGAGAATATATGTGAGACATCTAAGAAATGAATTTTAGTCACTCTAATGTGCATGTTTGTGATGTTCCTCGTGGTTTTTTTTTTAGGTTGAAGAATTTTACGCTTAAATCTTGATATCTCTTGTGTGTGATATCTTATTATTGTTTGTTTGATCTTATTTTATTAAGTGCGCTTTCATTGTGATATATATCAATTCAATCAATATTTTAAAAAAGTGGTAGTTGTAAATAGTGAAAAGTTTCATATTTAAAAGTTTTAGGGTACGTTTGATTTTTGAAAAAAAAAAATCAATATAAAATTTTTCATTCTCTACAACTACCCAAAATTTTAATTATTTATTTATATTTTCCTATACAAACTATCATACTGTTCAATTATTTATACACAATTATCTATGCAACTAATCTATCTTTTTAACTTCATTCTCTTTATTTATTATTATTATCCCTATCATATCAGACAATTTTTTCTCGCTTAAGCAATATTTACACTAACAACTTTTCATTCAAATGTTTTACTACTTTCCAAACACCCATGATTTTAAAAGTTTTTGTTTTGAACATATATGTCATATGTTTAAAAAATATACATTTACAAAATGTTGTAACAATCTATATTCATGTAAATTGGTACAAAAAAACTTTTTTTTTGTATGTGATTTTACAAATTTTAAGTAAAAAGGCTTATATAAACATCTAGGGTGTGCTTGAAATTTAATAAAAACTTATTTTTTCGATCTAAGAGTGCGTTTGGTATTCAATTAAACTTCTTCATTTAAAAACTAAAATTTTTTACTTTCGGCAACCATGCCATTTTCTAATTACTTATTCGCTTTTATTATATCTTTTGATCATTTGTTCCTTATTTTTATGCAACTATACTATCTATTTTAGCTCTATATTCTTAAGTAATGTTTTAATGGATCTTGATGCATTGAAATTTCAATATATTAGAGTGTAAAATCTCATTTTTAATTTTTGATTTTTTTTTCAAAACTATTAATGTAAACACATTTAATCTATAAACCAAAATTTATAATTTTTGAATACATGTACATTTTTTTTTATTTTTAAAAATAGGATGGGTTTTAATCATTTTCAAATGACTAAGACACCCATGTTTTTTAAAAAATCAAAAATATATATATCTTCAAAAATGGTAAAATTTAATATATATATATATATAAGTTTTTTTTATAAAATAATGCATACTTTAAATACAACTAGATTAATAATTTTATAAAAAATATTTAAAAAATTAAAAAATAAAATTGTGTACTCTAATGCATTGAAATTGCATTAAACCATTTCTCTATGTTTTTTATTACTCATCGTTACAGTCATGCTACATCAATTCTTCCATTTTAAAAATTTTTACGTAAGCATTTGTTTACTCATAAAACTTTCTAATTTAAAATTTTTCATTATACACAACTAATATATTTTTAATTTTTTTTACTTCTTATACAATCACTTTACTTTTAATTATTTTTACACAATTACTCATACATCTACCATATCTATTTTTATTTGATTATATTTAATCTTCATCATTACCTCTGTCACATCACATTATTTTATCTTGTTTTAAAAAATTTTACACAATAAACTTTTGATTAAAAGTTTCATAACTTTCCAAACACACTAAAAAACTATATTGATAAATTTGCAACCACAGTAGATATATTTACAAATTATCCACTAAATATAATGATTTCGAATCTTATTAATTAACTTTCGGATGGCCGTTTATATTTAAAAACACACCCGTCGACTAAAAAATAAATATAGGTTTTTCCCCCCTTCAGTTTGCTGGTACGTGGTGGTGTAGAAATTTCCACTTGGCGGTCCAACGGCAGGCATCAGTACATGTGTTGATCCGGCTTCTCGCGGCTGCACACGGTCGATGGACGGCCATAAACAGCACGTTGAATGCGGGTTTGAACCGCGTTGACTGAGATGCGTTTCCTGTGGCAAGAATCGATGGAGCTCCGAAAACGGATGAGAAAAAAAGACTCGTTTCTCACAATAAATCCACATCGTCCAAACCCTTCAATCCAATTTTTCTCTCTGCGCGGAAGTAGTAAGAAGATTTGGATTTCGACGTCGACGACCGCACGTGAACGGAGTGCGGCTGAAGCGGTCCCGACGCGGTTTTGCTGCCGACGGCCGTGAGTTCGGCTCAGGGATTGTTTGGCTGTGTGCCCGTGAGTTCATCCGGTCCACAGTGTCATTTTCTTTTTTTGTAAATAAAAAAAGTGCGTTGTCTTTAAGAAAATAAACAATGTAGCATATTTAAACGCCCCTGAGTCTGTGAAAATATTACAAATACCCCATGTTTAGTATTAACTAACGTGATGGATAATCAAGAAAATGATGAAAATTTTAATTCCATCCGCCAGGCATTAACAAATTGATATAATTATAACTTTTTGTAATTTGTAACTATTCTTGCTAGTATTTCACAATTGAAGACATATGTGTTCACTTGTCCGGTTGGTAGTGGAGAAAATTATAGAGAAAATTTGGTGTTTTTACATTTTGGTCCGATCCTTTAAGTTTGCATTCTTTGTTTTTTTAAACTTTAAAGTTTTGAACACCTTCCTTACGGCAGTTAGTAGCTTATCTAGGCACACTTGCCCCACGGTCCGAGATCAAATCCCATCGACCGCCCCACGGTCCGAGATCAAATCTCATCGACCACACCCCACACTTGCCATTGAGCGTCGGGCTCTTGTCACTAAAAAGAAAAAACAAAAACTTAAAGTTTTGTAACGTGATTTCTGTTATCTTCAATTGAAAAAACGAAAATGTTCTTCCATAAGAAAGTGGATGTGAGCCCACATGAGTGACTCATCAAATGGACAAGATATGGCCTACATGAATTGAGTATACCCCCATATGAACAAGATGTATCCTACTCATCATATAGACAACAAAATAGCTGTAGACTCACACCAGTCCATTCGTCGTGTGGACACGAATGTGAATGTGAACTTACATGAGTCAACTTCTCAGTTGAGTCTACTCCATCATGTGGAAAAGTAAAATCATTTTCATCTTTTCAATTGAAAATAAGAAACTTTACATGGGTTTATTTACAGTATAAATTTTCAATTATCGGGCTTAAAAAAGCTAATATGTAACCTCAATGTTTAAATTACAAATAGGTAGAATTAGAGGAATTAAAGTGCAAAACCTTCTCCTATAAAGATATTTTTTGGTTTAACTATGCCTTTGTTGGGCGCTCATTCTCTTCCTCTCATTCGAGAGAGGATGGGGCTCTCTTAGGATTAAGTCTAACAAAAGTCGAATGGAACTTTCAAAAAATAAATAATGTAATGCGACAAAGTTAATATTATAGGGGAATGTTTAGGAAATTGGAAATGAAATAAGAATGATTTAAATGGAAAAAGTTAACTCATTAATTACTTAACCACCTCACTTTTGTTCATGTCTACATTTATATTTTAATTATTTTCTCACGGCCTTCTATAAAATTATATTATTTTTCTACTTTATTTTCACTTTACCCGGTAATATCTCTTCTATTTTTACTAGTTACATCTTACCAAACACTTACTAAGTAAAGGAAAATAAGAATAAAATAGATATGACGGTAATATAAAATAGAAAATAATAACCATAAATATAGATAATAATTAAAATAATAGATTTGTTGGGTATGCCATGGCACCGGTGGTACATAGTCTCACCTCAACTAATTGAATAGTTGGAAATTCGGTGGCAGCGTCAGCATCGCCTCCCTACTTAATCATGAGAATGCTTTCCGGTAGATATCCTATGAAAAATAGGAGTAGAAAAAAAAAAAAGGGAATATTATTGAATATTTGATAAAATGTTGTATGGAAAAATTATAAGAATAACTCAGAAGAATAATTGTAATACAGAAAATAAAACCAGATTTGCTGGATATCTAAAATCTCTATCACATGAAAGGGAATGGCAAAAGTGGTTTCTTTCCCATTTTCAGTTTTCACTTGTACCAAAAGGGAAAACGGGAATTTAGTCCCCCGTGTACCAATTAGTAAATAAAAAAAGAAATGCCAAACTTCAATGGTGCGGGCTGCTAATCAGGGAATTCACAGACCGTCAGTATAAGGAAGTATGCCTTGCAATCACGGATTATCCCACGCTTGGCAGACTGTCCTAATGTGCGTCACTAATCAAGGGCTGGGGTCCACGAGGGAGGGAAAAAAAGGAGAAGATTTATGGTGTGGCCTGCTGAGATCGTGACACGAGTCTGTTGGAAAAAGGCCGAAAAAGAATCATCCCTGAGCTGTAATAAATGCTAATGAATTGCGTTCCCGATTGAAGCCACCCGACAGCCGCGATCGATGAGCATGTGACAGCTCGGCCTCTGCCTCATCCCGTGCTTTGACAGGGACGCACTGCACACCTGCGCATACATACTGATCACTTGTTTGCCGGCTGGATGGGCCTAATCATCCGCGCCCCTTTTCCCTCGTCTAATAATGCTGCCCAAAGTTCTAAGGAAACATTTTTCCATTTATTTTGAGTTCGGCAACATTTGACTTTGATGATGTAAGCTGGTCACTCATGGCCTCTTACGTTTGGTAATGTGTTTTTTTTGGGAGTGTAACGGGAGAATGAAAAATGTAATATTTTAATATTGGAGTATGATTAAATATATCACGATGTATTTGAGGTTAAAATATAATATTTATTTATTTTTATAATTGGATATAATTTTTCACATTTTTCTTTATAAATATGTTTTTTCAATTATATTCAATTTATATACATAATTTTGTCATTTTAATGTACTTTTACATATTTATTCATGATATTTTAAAAATCATCAAGTTCAAGAGTATTTAAGGAGACCTTTGGCATTTGATGAAATCCGGAGAAAGTGGGAGAGGATGGAAATTTATTTACCAATGCCATGATTACTATACTAATAATGATATTTTTTTCACTTTGATCCCTACATTCTAATTATTTTTCTTACTAGCTACTTGTATCAAACTTATTTATTCCAATTCTACCCTACCATTCCTAATCAATCATATAATTACGAAAATATTTTATTTTCTATTTCACACCTTATTCCACAATCTCGGAAAATTTTCAATTCCTAAACGTCCCCTAAGTCAATTTTCACCCCTTAAAAACTTATTTTTAAAAAAAATAAATATATGAAAGTATTGTAAAATCACACAACTTTGTATATAAATTGAATTTGCTCAGGTAAACATATTTATGAAAGAAAAATAACAAAATAACTAATTATAAAAATAAATAAATATTGTATTTTAACTTAAAATACATCATGAAGTATAAAATCAAACTCTTTTAAGATTTGCGTGATTAATTTGAAATAACATGAATAAAATTATAGTTGTTAGAGTGTAGCCCCAGGCGGCCTTAATGGCCCCCATATGAGGCTGATGTCAACGTCTATGGTCATATTATTCGGTTAATGTCTGGGTTACATTAATAACTACTGCAATTAGAATTTTTAAAAAGTGGTGACTGTTGAGAAAAACATACAACCATTACCGTCCTTCACATTCAAATACAAACGTAGCATCTTTAACGTGTATCTCAATTCAATATAATAGTTAGATGAAATAGGAGAAGTATGAGATGAACATTTCTGCTTCCTAAAAGATTTCTAATATTTGTTTTTTAATGAAATAAATTTATTTTTTTATTTTTAATACTATTTTTCTCAATCTCAGTTATTATATAGTGATCTTTTATCATCTATCACCTCGTCTAAGGGAAGATTAGGTAACATAAAATTTAGTGAGATTTTGAGATATGGTGGAAAGTGGGCGGGAATGTCTTGATAATTATATGATTGATATGAAATAATATAAGTGAAGTTGAAATAAATATGATAACTAGAAAGAAAAATAATTAAAGTATAACAATAAAATTACAAAAGTAAGATTATTGAGTTGTTTACTCATGGTGGGAAACCTTGTATCCCATCGATCTAAACTCCACAGCTAGCATATAAAAAACTGGTTTTAAATTGCATGCGCCTGGCTGGTCAAGACTATGAGCAGATGCTTGGAGACATAGGTATGTTCAACCCCGGGGGTGTCCAATTTGTGTGGGAGCAATTGTTTCTCCTAAAAATAAAACATAAGAACTTTTTTATCTTTCCTAACTGTTTGTCGCCTGTATCAATATGCTTGGTATGTAATATTAAATATAAAGTTGTATAACACCAATAAAAAAAATGAATGCGATGTATACAAAACACTTTTCATGAGAAAAGAAAAAACAGAAAAAAGAGAGAGAGAGAGAGAGAGTATATGATCAGAGACATTTTTCTTATCAAATAATATGAAGTGTTTTTTCGGACTGGGATTCAATAAGAATGTTTACCACCATCTCTAGAGTCTAGAGTTCGAAAAGCGCCCGTCTTGGGCCGCACTGGATATCTCGTGAGATTTAAGATTTTAAACCAACCAATATGTTTAACATATGATATTTAGAAAACAAAAAAAAATCACCATAAAAATAATTACAGTATACTACAAGCTAACACAATTTTTTTTGTGAAAGAAAACACAATTTGACAACACATAAACCTCCAAAAATTTCTAAATTAATCTTGATGTATGCATCTATACTTAAAAAAATTTATTAACAATACATAAGTGGATCCACTTCTATGTAAATCAATCATAAAAGTTTTTTCATAAAATATTTTATATTTTAACGTACGTATGAATGGATCTAAGCATTTCTTATAATTTATATATAAATATATTTTTTTGATTGATGTACAAATATAGTTAGTTTTAAGTAATATAGACACAGCTCTAATTAAGATAATTTTTTATCTCATGTGAAGTTGAGCAATATGAACGGGTGCAATTGGAACTTGGAACCCATATACAAAATATCATCTCCGTGAGCAACTTAGGCTTCACAAAATCACATTGATGAGCCTTAAAGCTAGCATTTTCACATTTGTAGAAAGTGAAAAAGGTTTCCGCTAAATTGACTGACTTTCAAAAATATAAATAATATTTTAAAATATTGGTAATAATGTGAAAAGATTCGCTTAAAGTTACGATAATGTCACTGGGGAAATGGGGTGGCTAACATGCCCTTCTAAATACATTTAAAGGCGTGGTGCAATAATATTTATTGAGGAATGAGTTTAGGCTAAACAAATAGCTGGCTTATTCTATCTTAAAAACTCATTTAAAATATTTTTTTTTATTTTTTAATACACTTATTTATCTAAATGTATTGAATATATAAAACAAATTTTTCCATTTTGGATATGTATATATATTTGATATTTTTAAACATTCCTGTTTAAAAATATTTAAAATACCACTATGTTTAAAAATATTAAAAAATATATACATATATCAAAAAATGATAAAATTTTGTTTTTATATTAAATATACTTAAATAAACAAATGTATAAAAAAATATTTTAAATTAATTTTTTGAAGTGAACTACGTAAGTTATTTGCTTAACCCGAGCTAATAAAATCAACTCTCAAATTTATTTAGTTAACCTATTACTTCTACCTAATTAGCTAGTAAAAACTGCTGAGAGAATCCTGCCACGCCGAACGCAGCCTTATTTTACAATCTACCACTTTTAACAATTTAATTTTTAATACAAATAGTCGAACCGATGTTTCTCAAAAATTTAGGTAAATTTATAGGATAATTGGCGGTGGTTATAAACTGTTGAGAGTTTAAAATGGTTGAGCTCATTTGCCGGCAAGTCTTGTAGTACTATCCCAACCCAAGCAAAGAAATATTAGATAAAGGGCTTGGGTTTTTGAGAAAAAAAGACTACCCTGATCCCTTTCAGAAAGCTAGAACATGGCATGTCGTGATTCATGTCCGTGTTTTAACCAGTCTTTTTCATGAGAAACTTCAGATATATACTTCATTTTTTTTTTAGTACGATCCACATGGGAAAGTGGATGATGACAGTTATAGCTGAATTTTATTTTTCCCACTTTTTCTAAACATCGTATATTATTGACAATAATGCCTTCGTCGATGTCGCATTCAATAGTAGACTAGATTTTCAAGAGTTTCAAATATTAACGAGTCTGCGGAGTCAGGATAAAAAAATTTCTAACATTTAGAGACATATATAATGTTTTAGACAAGTTAGATGTTGAATTAACGAGTTTGAAATTGCTAAGTATTGGATGAAATTCGATTGCATGTTCAACAAATAATTCCAAAGAAATGAGCTGATCGGGTGGATTATGATCTTGTCATTAGGGGGCGGACCATCCATTCATTTATTACTAAACATGCGATTATTTTTCTCTGTTTTCCAGTTATGATGCTCATGTTATACGTGCACCAAATGGCTGCTGCAAATTGACTGTTAGTCTGTTAGTGTTGAGGAATGTTTAATAAATTTCTGATTTATATGTGTGGTAGCTAATCATTTTGGATAGAACCCGCCTATAACATGATTTAAGAGCCAAACCTAAGTTCCTTTATGTTTGTCCCTTGCCTATATTATGCCCGCACTGCTCAAGATGGACTCCCATTGATAGGTACGAGGACACCATTTTTTCATATAAACTAAAGTTTCTCAATTTTTTGATGAAAAAGTTTTGTCAGTTTTTTTTTTTTTTTTTTTTTTTTTTTTTTTTTGATTGGTATTAATTACATCCATCTCAATACATATTATACCTGAAGATCTGAGACATTCTTACAAATTCGGGGACAGAATAACATCCCAAAGAAATCTTGAAGACACAACTTCACGAAATAAACTGGAAGATACAACTTCCAACAGCCAACAGAGAGACCACAAGCTCTCACACCCCCTCACCCGGGAGACCACAAGCTCCCACGCTATTTTTGGGCCGAATATCCCACACGGGATTCGAACCCACGTCGACAGCAAAGCGCATTTCTCCGCCGCTGTCGACGACCAACCGCGCTAGCCGCGGTTGGCAGTTTTAAATATGTGTAACTATATATTTTTAAAATTTAAATATATAAGTATTATGGTCATTTTTACATAGCTACGTGTGTATGTCAGCATGTTTATTTTTTAATTTTAAACATAGTAGTGTTGTAGTCACCGTAAAAATCATCCTAATGCTTACATGTCTAAAATACAAAAAATATACATAAACATATTTAGAAATTTTAAAACTTAGTTTAGAGATAAGGTGTATTTGGGAAATAATAAAATTTATAATAAAAAATTTTGATGTAAAAGTTTTTCAAATGAGAAAAAATGATGTGACATGATAAAATTAATAATGATGAATAAAGAAAATAAAGTTGAAATAGATAATTAGATGTTTATGTAAAAATAATTGAAAAATCTGATAGTTGTATAAGAAAAAAGTGAAAAAATAATTAAAAATAAAGTAGTTGTAAAGAGTGAAAAGTCTTAGATTAAAAATTTTTAATTTGAAAATTTGTGGTGTAAACAAACATCCTATTATATATCTAGATTTGTAATTAAAAAATTTTCAAAAATTAAAACGTATTTTTTTGTCCTGTTAGAAATGATCAAGCGACTATATGTAAATCCTTGGATACAATTTTTTTTCTTTCAGGGTGTGTTTGGCAATTTGAAAAAAATGTCAAGTTAAAACTTTTCAATCTCCATAACTATTTTTTTTTAATTATTTTTTACACATCTTTCTATACCACAACCCTACTTTTCAATCATTTCTACACAACTACCAATACAACTAACCTATTTATTTTAAATTTATTCTCTTTATTTCTCATCATTACCCATACAATATTACCTCATTTTCTACTGATTTGACAACTTTTACGTAAAAAACTTTTCATCAAGGGTGTGTTTGTTTAGGGTAAAAAGGTATCAACTAAAACTTTTCAATCTAAAACTTTTCACTCTCCATAATTACTCTATTTTTTAATTATTTTTTCACATTTTTTTATACAAATTACCCTACTTTTCAATCATTTCTACACAACTACCCATACAACTAACCTATCTATTTTAACTTTATTCTCTTTACTCCTCATCATTACTCCTATTATATTACATCACTTTCTATTGATTTGACAACTTTTACTCCAAAAACTTTTCATCAAAAGCTTTACCTCCAACCAAACACACCCCAAAAGTTTTACAACTTTCCAAACACACCCTCAGTCACGACTCACGAGCATGACTATCCCGTCCTGCTAAGATTCTCGGATGGTGGGGAAACGCTGCTGCACTATTTCTGTGCGCTCACAGCTGGATGTTATTGGCAGACAGCGGCCCACCACAGCCTCTGGGCCCCGCCCGCACACTATTATGGACCTATTTTTAAAAAATAATCATGTCTTCCCTTTTTTAAGTAAAACCAGGTCCAGGTTATCAGTCCTTTTTCTTCACAAGTTGAGTCAATCCTCGATTAATTAATTTTAATTTTGTTGTTAGAGCAAAATAATAGATTTTAATTTCAATTTTAGAATATTATCGTATCTAGATTAAAGTATTAAACTAGAGCTCCGATCTTCTCGGGTTGAAAATCCGCGATTTCCAACCGATCCAAATACTTTTTTTTTTTGAAATTTTTTTTATAAATATGTTAATTTAGTTATGTTTAATTTATAAATCAAATTTTACTATTTTTGGAGATGTGCATATATTTATTTTTAATTTTTAAATACAAGGGTATCTAAGTCATTTTAAATAATTTTAAATTACTTAGATAGCCCTGTATTTAAAAATTAAAAATAAATATATACACATCACAGTAAAATTTGATTTATAGCTTAAACATAACTAGATTAACATGTTTAGAAAAAAATTTCAAAAAAATTAAAAAAAAATGTTTGGACCGCGTTTCCCAACCGCTCTGAAAAGATCATTTGGCATTAAACTAAAAGTAAATAAATATTTGAAAAGCAAAAGATGAATGACGAATTGGGCCTGAGGGCACTATGACCTACAGTATTTAACACATTCTAAAAGAGCACTAACAGTTAAAGGTTTAAAACACGACGGTACTGCTATTTTAACATGCGCCAAACAAAAATAAATAAAAAATTAAAAATAGAATACTACATAAATTTAAAATCGTCAAAATTTCACATAGTTTGGGACCCGCAAATGCATACAAATAATAAGACAAAAATATAATTTTTCTACCGAAGCACTAGTAGTGGGGTGTAACTTAGATTGGCTACTCATAAGTACCCATCAATCTTACCCTAAATTGGGTAGAAAAGGGTAAAAAATTTTACTCATGGGTATGAGTAGGATAAAAATAATTACCTAACCCCTTTATAAGATAAGGATATGGTAGACATGTTGGACACTCAGAACCGACCCGAATGGGTACTCATTATATATAAATAATTATAAATATATGTATATAAATAAATATATATAGTTTCTATCCGCCCATTCACTAATAAATTATTGTTTTTTTTATTTTTTTATTTATTTTTATAAATTGTATAAAATTTGTATTTATGATGGCAGATGATAATGTTATGTTATTATTAATGTAGATAATGCAGATATAAAGATTATAGAAATATATATATATATATAAAAACAACAACAAAATGAAACTAACTATAAACTGTAAAATCTAAAATGTAAATAAGTATTATTTATATTATTTTAAACAACACATGAAATATTTTGTTCACATGTTGTCATTGGTTATTATAGAAACAGATTAAGAATCAGAATCGACCCTGTGGATAATGAGTAAGGTAAAGTATAGTAGAAACCGACCTTATAAGCAGGTAGGTTAGGGTGGACTTTTTGGGAATAAGGTATTCAAACCAAACCAAACTGACCCACGTTGTGGATAACATAGGACGACATCTTATTTATGTAGGTCTAAGTTTTGATCACAGTTGCTTGCAGGTGCATCTTCATATTTGTGTGTAAAGCTGTGTTTTCATATTCTTTATATGAGAGTTGTGTTATATGAGGTACTTTTTATATATGTAACTAGAACAAAAATAAAAATAATTTTTTTCTGATTAGCTTTATTGCTTCTTAGCGTGGTTGGTTGGACAAGATCGCCACCGATATTAAAATATTTAAATTTATGCTTATGTCACTGTCCAATTCAACTTAATTATTTATTATGAGTTATCCATAAATATGTTATTTTTATTCTACTATAAGTTATCATATCACAATAGTATACATGCAGGAATTATAGAATTTTATTAACAATAATACCAATTGCAGAAATTTTTTGTTGCCATTTTATATATTGTGACATTTTAATATTACAACGAGGCATATTCATAACTCTCCCAACATGAAATGAATGTTCCAATAAACACCCCATGCCATGAAGAAATTTCAAAAAACCTACACTTGAGAGGGGAACTTGATTGTAAAATCTCCACCTACAAAGGATGGGAGAGTCCAAACTCAGTTAAGTGTAAAACAGCCTTCTGGGTTACCACTGGCCATTCCCCAGTGGCCCATTGGTAGAAACTTTAAGCATACATTTTGTGCGACAATTCATGCTAACCACGTTGGGCTATATTTTACTCGCATCATCTACTACTTTGTTGGTATTCACCTTTAATTCAAAGTTCTCTTTCAAACACTTTTACATAAATACACCCTTGATTTTATTTATTTGGCCTCAATATTAATATTAGTTTCTAACTAATGTTGGAATGAAAATGGTTTTATGTACAATATCTATGCCAGCATATTTTTTCAACGGATATATTTAAAGGGATGATATTTTCATTTCGTGAGAAAATTGTGAGTTAAGCCAGATATATCCCCGAATAAACATTAAAAATGCATTTATGAAAAGGGGCTTTATGATATACATAATGATTTATTTTAATTTTTAGGTTAAAATATAATCATGCCCTTTATAGAAATATGGATTAAAAAAAATAAAAAATTGAGTTAAAATTGTTCTAAAAAATCTCTTGTCAGTTTCAAGAGGCAGTTTCGTGGAAGTGGCCAGCTGCCTACAAAAGAGTTCAAAGCCCATTTCGGCTGGCTAGTGGCTACGAATTCGTCAGCATGCATGCATCGCTGGGGGAATCCCATCCCCTTGAAATTTGAACGATGTGCCCGGCTGCCGGCCACATTGCTGCTCAGTGCCGCTGGCTGCACAAGAGCGCCACTGATATTAAGATATTAAAACTTATGTTTATGTCACTGTCCAATTCAGCTTAATTATGTGTTACTAGTTATTCATAAATATATAAGTTTCATTCTGTTATAAGTTATCATATTACAGAAGGACACGTGCAGAACTTAAATAAAATTTTATTAACGATAATATTAATAGCAGATATTTTAATCTTTATATTTTCCAAGATAATTCATGCTAGTCACGTTGGGCTGTATTTTATGCCAGTGGTTATCTACGACGGATTGAAAATGAGGGATCATAATTTAAAATTCAAAATATATATATATATATATATATCCAAAAACGATAATCGTGGATTATAAATAATATACATCTTGATTTACAAGTTCAGAAAACCAAAGATGAAAAAAACAAAGAAATGATGTTGGTATTAATCCGTATCTCGGAATTCTCTATCAAACACCATTATATAAATCCGCCCCCGTCTTTATTTGGCCTCGATATTGATATTAGTTTCTCATTAATGTTGGAAAAGGCTTTATGTACAGTCCTTATGCTAATATATTTTTTACAGGTATATTTAAAGAGGGTGATCTCCTATAGCTAGCCGCAGTTTGGCCCTAGCTGTGTTCGACTGTTTAACATATTTTTTAATTTTTAGTTTTTTTTATAAACATGATAATTTGAGTGAATTTAGTTCATAGTATAAATTTTAAATATGCTTATATATTTTTTATTTTTATATGTAGAAGTATTGTGATCATTTTCACGAGTGAAAAATGATCACCATGCTCCTGTTTTTAAAATTAAAAAATATATAAATATATCAAAATTTAGTAAAATTCGATTTATAGATTAAATATCCATGAATTAACATGTTTAAAAACACGTAAAATTTTAAAAATATGATTCGCGGCTATCGGCTCTTCTATTTAAAAGGATGATATTGTCATCTCTGAAGAAAATTTGTGACTTAAGCCCGACATGTAAAGTTTTCATCAATAAACATGAAATGCAATTTTAATAATATGAATAAAAAATAAGGAATTGATTTAAAATTGTTCTGAAAAATTACTTGTCAGTTTCAAGAGGTAGTTTCGTGGAAGTAAAGACAACTGCCGACTAAAGTTCAAAACCCATTTCGGTTGGCTGTGAACTGGTTAGAAGGGCAAGTGTTTGGCAGATGACAGATGCATGCACGCATCATTCGGCCACGCCGCCAGAAATGTTGGATTGGTGGGAGCAGCTGCATCGTTCAAGTGTTTTAATTTTTTAACAGTCCCATCGGTTATTTCACCTGGATTTACTTCAGGTAAAACTTTTGATGAAAATTTGTTTAGGGTAGAAATTATCAAATAGATAGAAAATGATGTGATGTAATATGGGCAATGAAGAAAAGTAAAGAGAATAAAGTTAAATAAATAGGTTAATTGTATAGATAATTGTGTAGAAATAATTAAAGAGTATGGTAATTTGTATAGAAAAAATATAAAAAAATAATAAAAAATAAAATAGTTGTGGATATTGAAAAATTTTGAATTGAAAAATTTTAGTTGACATGTTTTTGCCTCAAACAAACACACCCTAAATTAATTCCGCCCATTGCAGAAAATTCTCACCGTTGCCTCCCATAGTAGTTTGAGTCGTGTCTTAGTATAAGTATGGTTGATCATCCTCCTGAGCTAGTTATTGATCATTGCCTTGTAAGTTATTGCTCCACCAGCTAACTAGTAAAATGCAAGCTCCTCATTAGGCGGACCCATCCACCACTGGAAACACTACTTCCCATCTAACTTGTGTGTATTACGTATGTTGCCAGCGTTCATCCTAAACTAGAATCTAACTCTTCATAATATTATTAATTGCATTACTGATAGCTTCATTGTGCGTAGACAAAGCAGATTTGAAATTTTATTCACGTTGGAATTGAAAGTTAAATCTTAAAAGATTCTTGAATTAAATTTATATCATCATTCCTAAAATAATTTCTCACTTTTCAAGATTTTTTTTTTTCAATTTGCAACACAACTCTATTTATTTCTAATACAACTTTACTTATTCTCAATATATATTATTACATTCTTATCCCAAATACAATTTCAATCAAAAAATTCTATATAGTTTGAAAAGACTCTAGGAGAAAATTAAGAAAACATCTAAGCCATCAATAGTAACAATTTTTTCTTTGCTGACATATACAACAACGCAACTGCTGATAAGTTTTTTTTATTAGTTGTATAATATTACATTTTATCTTATGTCACTGTCAAATTCACTAATACATATGAAGACAATAACCTCTCAACTGTCTATACAAAAGATCAAAATTCCACTGCAAAGTTGATATTACATGACTAGTTCCATCACCCAGTTGGCACTAATGTTCGTAAATTAGATAGGATAGGAACCAAACAAAAATAAAAGGAAATTCGGGAGCATTTTTATGAAACCCCCTCTATATGTGACTCCTTTCATTTTAAAAATCTTGATAGTTGATGGAAAATTCATTTCACTCAGAATGTTTAACATCATTTCTAGTATATTGAAAACTCTTTTATTTTTTAAATTTCACTGTACATGAGTTCCATCCATAAAAGTGTGAAATCGACATAATAAAATGGTTAAATATTAAAATATCAAATTTAAAGTAGTTTTTTTAACATTTAAACCATATAAAATATCAATAATATGTGGATAGATGATCTTATAAAGTATTGTTATATTCTAATATATATGCGAATGAACCTAAACATTTTTCCTAATTTATATATGAATGTACATATTTTTGAGCAAATGTGGCCTACACACATATTGAATTTAGATGAAACTTGGTTTTCTAGCTAAACAAATGATATTAAATACAATAAATGAATTGAATTTTTCAATCAAATATCAAAATTTCAAAAATAAGGAGGTTACATGAAATCACTTTTATATAACCAGATTATACAAAAGTGTCATTGAAAGAAATTTACCATTCTTCAAAAATAATTTTTCATTTTCAAAAATAACATTTTTTCCTATTAATTGGTTAAATTTTTGTATTCCCGATGCATAATATCACTTTTTTCATCCTAGGTTTTTATTCCATTCTAGTACCATCCAAACTATGAAAAATGAATTTGTAAATGATGTAAACGCCTTTAATGTAAACGCACACGTTATTGTAAGTTTCGAAATTAATTATATAAGATGACCTAAAATAGAAGTGTTCTGGGATCTAAATTATCCTAATATACGAAGCATTAGCTCGATTATATATTTTACCAAGCCATCAGCCCAATTCATACAACCCAATCGTATTTAAACTTTGGGGTAGCCTTGGCAAAATTAACTACATTAACTGATTAACTTTAGATCTTTCCTAATAAAATGCACGTATCGGGAAACTTCAATGTTTTTTGTTGCTCTCCAAGCATGTTAATACAATGGTGGATAAAATCAGTTTTTTTTTGGATCATCCGTTCTATCCCAACATTATATGAAATCAACGATATTATTATTGCCTTGGTTAGGGCTGCTACCCAGAATATATATTATTTTGCTAAGAAAAAATTCTTCTTATATTCATAATATTTACTCAAAATTCCTATTATATTTATAACATCTCAAAAATTTTCTTTTGTATTTATAATATTTCACCCCAAATTACTATTGTATCTCAAAACAATTATTAATTACGCTATGGAAAAGAGATTTTACTCATCTATAATTTCTCAACGTTAATATGGCTCAATTAATGTTAATATGCTATTAACTTGTAACATGAAGTGATCTAAATATCATATTAGGACTACATTGTTTGAATTAGGAAAATTGGAAGAAGTAAAATTGTCTTTTGAATGGAATATTTGACAATTATTTTGCTAACATACGTGTAATAAAAATTTAGAGTAAAATGTTATAGAAATAAGAGAAATTTTTTTAATGTTGCTGGTATGCTAGAAACTAGAGGCAAATGTTATAGCTACAGGAGAAATTTTCCCTTTTGCTACAAAATAAGTAATCCTAAATATATTGGTTAGGCACCATTACTTTTAGTTCTGGCCTATAAATTTTCTGTAAATGCATTTTAAAACATGAGCTCGGCAAAAACTGACATAACGTTAACGCAATCACTGCTGCCAGAATTCTTAGAAATATTTAGAAAGCATCAATGGGCCTGGCCCAACTGAGAGAGCAACCGGAGTGGACTTCGAGGGTTCAAATTTGAATTATTAACGAACCGGGCTGGACAAGCAGAAGTATAATCCTAATCTCAATATATTTAAAATATTTCAACCATAATTTGTTTATTAATCCATTTAAGAAATTTTATCTCTAATTTATTTAATAAATGAGTTCACAGGTCGTTAATGGGTTATACAGCAGACGACTTAAAGATTTAAAATATGAGACAATAAAGTGTTTTCGGCGTAAGAGAAATGAAAATAAATTAGTAATAAAAAAAATAGAATTTAGGCAGCAATGAAAAAATGAAAATTAAGTGATAAAACGAAGACTTATCGGGTGAAAAATAATCAAGGATTTTACATTTATATATCAATAAAAATTTAATGAGTTAAAGTGTTAGATGAGTTAAACGAGTTAAACATGTTATGCGTGTTAAACGGGTTGATAGGTTATACAATTTCAACCTTGAGCGTTTATTCAATTAAATGGTTAAACAGGTTAGCATATTGGAACCCATTTATTTAAAAATTTCAACTCAAACCCGTTTATAAACGAGTTGGACGAGTGATTTGACGGTTAACCATGACCATTAACACCCCTAATCCAAATGCAATTGGGTTGAGTTTGTTAAGTTGAAACATAACTTTAGTTTTAACCCGCTTACGAGATCCCAACCCTATTCCATCTTTTACCATATGCAAAATTGCAATATTAATTTATGTATTACCCATTTATCTTACATCGTTGGCCAGTCGAAAGAAACTGATCTATCGACCAACCTTAAGAAATAAAACAAATGCTCGAGTGCGATTTTAAAAACCTGAATGCAAATACTTGAGAAATCAAAACACTGATGCATAAGAAAAATCAGTAATAACAACTAGAAAATAATTACCAATGAATCATAATGGACAAAGATCATATCATTTAATTAGGAGAATAATAAATTAAAAATTGCCATCGTGGAATTTAAAAAACTAAGGCATCCATGAGAAAAGATCTCACGGGAACAAATTCTTCAAATTAACATTGGGAAATTCTACATCGCATGGATAGCTTCGGAAACGGGGTAAAAAGGCAAAATTGGTTTATTTAAAAACCATAAAATGAAAAATTTTAAAAATTTTCATTATAGTTATCCTAGCGAGTTGTTGATTTTGTATGAGATCAATTTTATTCGTGGGTACATGTATAAATTGTAGTCATATTTTCAATTTACCCTTAGCTTTATTTGTGACCTAAGTTTGAGGTACAATAAATCTAGCAGTCTGAAGATGTGTTTGGAAAATGATAGAATTTTTAAACAAAAAGTTTCGATGTAAAAGTTTCTTACTTGAAAGAAAATGATATTATTTAATGAAATTAATAATGAGAAATAAAGATAATAAAGTTAAAATATAGATTAGTTGTATGAAAATAAATGAAAAATATTATTATTTTATCAGAAGATGTGAATAAATAATAACAAATATGATTTTTATTATATGAAAAGTAAAAAAATTTAAATTAAAAAATTTTTAAATTAGACATTTTTTTTTTATAACAACGCACCTTAAATTTCGAGTACAAACGAAAGCAAGCCCGCATTCCCAGTTCCCGGCAGATGACGTGGCAGGCGGCTCCTCCTCCTCCTCAATGGGACATTGGTACCATCAGTCTATCACAAGCCAGTGTTGAGACTGACCAGCGACTGTGGGAATCGAACTGAAGACCGGTGGACGTTGAGCCCAGCGCCGTCACTAACGAGAATGTCGCCTGCGGACGACTCAATGGATAATTATAGTGGGTTTGGGTGGAGGTAAAACTTTTGATGAAAAATTTTTGAAGTAGAATTTGTCAAATTAATAGAAAGTGACGTGATATAATAGGAGTAATGATGAGGAGTAAAGAGAATAAAGTTAAAATATATAGGTTAGTTGTATGAGTAGTTCTGTAGAAATGATTGAAAAGTATGGTAGTTTGTATAGAAAAATGTGAAAAAATAAATAAAAAATAGAGTAATTATGGAGAGTGAAAAGTTTTAGATTGAAAAGTTTTAGTTGACACTTTTTTGCCCTAAACAAACACACCCTTAAGTGTATACGTGCATTTTTTATTTTTTTCTCAAAAAAATTATATATGTACGTATTTGTACGGGATTGTCTTCTCTGCAACGTATGCCACAATAGTACTTTTAATGTCGCTGTTTCCTTTTTAGTTTATTTTGATGATTGAAATCATAATTCATTCTAACGTCAAAAATCATTAAAATCATCTCAATAGAAGTTTCATGGCAGTAATTTCAGCTTACCATATTTATAAACGTAGAATATGAAAATCACTTATGCCTGTTCACAAACTTATTGCAATGCGACAATAATTTATATAATTATCCATCTATATAAATAATCATTTAGATGACGGAGAGCTGAATTAACAATTTAAAAATGGAATATGAAACAAACAATTTTATTAAGTTGATTTTACATTTCTATTATTATGTAGCTCCTCGCAAATATTTAACGTTTAATTAACTTAGTGTCGTAACCGAACCGATGAACATATTAAATTTTAATTTAATCATGCAAATGGGCCCAAATAAAGCAGCATAGAGCAGTTAGATATTTAATCATCTCAACTAAATATTTTCCTTCTAAATAAGGACAGAGCCACTTAATATTTATTCGCATTTAAATAAATGCTGAACCGACTGTTAACCCAAGTGGCTTTATTTATTTTTTAAACTTTAATTAAATAACTAATTTAGATATTAACTTATAAATTAAGTTTTGTCGATTTTTTAAAATTTATATATTTTTGTATTTTTGAATGAAGAAATGTTTTTGTCATTTTAAAAGTTAAAATGACTAAAATAATTTTATTTATAAAAATACAAAAAATATACACGTATTAAAAAATGATAATCTTAAATACGCATAAATTAATCATAGGTAAAATGGTCTAAGCTAACAAGGTCATAATTCATTTAATATATCATTATAAGATATCAAGTTATTATTATGTTAGCCTAGGCTACATAATGGTTTAGTTAGCCTCTGCACCAATAAACTTATTTTTAATATTTTTATTTTTTTATAAATTTATTAATTTAGATGTATTTAAAAATATACTTATATTAAAATCGATAAACTTAGATACACTTAAATCAATAGTTAGGTAAAGTAGTCGAAGCTAACAAGAACATAATACATCTAATATATCATTATAAGATAATAATGCATAATTTTGTTCGTCAAAACTAAGTAATGATTTAATTAGTCCACACAAATAAACTTATTTTTAAATATTTTTGTTTTTCTATATTGATTAAATTAGAAATATTTAATAAATCAAGTTTTATCATTTTTAGATATATTTTTTTGAAAATTTAAATATATTGGTATTTAGCTATTTTTAATGGTGGGAAATTACTCGAATAACCTTATGTTTAAAAATATAAAAATATACACATTTTCTAAAATGATAAAACTTGTTTGTATATTAAATACATTTGAATTAACAAATTTGTAAAAAAAAAGCAAAAAAAATTAAAGATCATGCCCCTTCAAGATATTACCATTTATTTTAATTAGACGAAATAATATAAATTCTGGTATGATATGTATATATTTTTTGAAAATTTAAATATATAGGTATTTTAGCTATTTTTAATGGCTAGACATTAGTTAATTAGCTAAACAAATATTCATAAAAAATTAAAAAATACATATGCATTTCCTAAAATGCTAAACCTTTTTTGTATAATAAATATATTTAAATTGAAAAATTGTAAAAAATTTAAAGATCATGCCTCCGAGATATTACCATTTATTTTAATTATTTAGACGAAATTATAGGTATTTTAGCTATTTTTAATGGCTAGAAATTACTAAATTAGCTAAAAAAATCTTCATGAAAAAATTTAAAAAATACACACACATTCCCTAAAATGCTAAAAAAAATTTGTATAATAAATATATTTAAATTCAAAATTTTTAAAAAATTTAAAGATTATGCCTCCAAGATATTATCATTTAATTTAATTATTTAGACGAAATTATATAAATTCTAAAACTTATTACCATTTATTTTTATTTAGAAGAAATTATATAAATTCTAAAACTTATTACCATTTATTTTAATTATTTAGACAAAATTATAGGTATTTTAGCTATTTTTAATGGCTAGAAATTACTAAATTAGCTAAAAAAATCTTCATAAAAATTTTAAAAAATACATACACATTCCCTAAAATGCTAAAAAATTTTGTATAATAAATATATTTAAATTAAAAAATTGTAAAAAATTTAAAGATCATTCCTCCAAGATATTACCATTTAATTTAATTATTTAGACGAAATTATATAATTATTTAGACGAAATTATAGGTATTTTAGCTATTTTTAATGGCTAGAAATTACTAAATTAGCTAAAAAAATCTTCATAAAAATTCTAAAAAACACATACACATTCCCTAAAATGCTAAAAAAAATTTGTATAATAAATATATTTAAATTAAAAAATTGTAGAAAATTTAAAGATCATGCCTCCAAGATATTACCATTTAATTTAATTATTTAGACGAAATTATATACATTCTGGTACGATTCTAAAACAAGTTACTTTTGTTTCAGCGTGCGGAGGAGACCGTAGCGTAACCCTGCGCAATCTGCGAATTGCGAGACCGCCTCAGCGCCTCTCCCTTTTATCACTCCTATTTGTTTCTTCTGTGCACCCTCTCCATACAAACCCACCTCCCTTATTTCCCTTCGCTGCAATATTTCTGTCTCTTCGCATCCTTCCCTTGCAAAATCCTGCTCTTCGTGCCAGGGCTTCGTTTCTCTCGAAGTTATTGCGTGGCTTGAAACATGGGCGGAAGAGCCGTGATCTCAGACGACGAAGGTAATGGCTGAATTCTGAGTTCCGCGTGGAATTTTTTGGGCTTGATTTTTTTTTAATCACCGACGTCTTTTTTCTTCTCTCAGACGAGAATGAGATCGCCGAGGAGGAAGAGGATGAAAGGGGAGTGGAAGACACCGAAGCAGTGGAAGAAAGAGACGACGAGGAGGAGGACGAGGATGAAGAAGAAGGTTAGGGTTTTTGAGTTATTTATTATTTTGGTCCTGGGATGTTGTTTTAGCTTTCCAACTATGATTAGGTTTTCTAAGGCTACGAAATTGGGACTCTTATGGAAAGTTTAGTTTAGTTTAGTTTTTTTTTTTCCCCCTTTTATTTGGCAACTTTCCCCCCTCCTTCGGACGAAGTTTTGAGGTGATGTTTCTTAAAATTCAGTAGGATTTCGGAGATTGTTTGTGTTTTTTTTTTTTTTCCTTTTCCATTTTTCCATCCAGTCAGAGTTTTGCATTTGCCATTTGATGAATTCACTTATACTTAGGCTTCCTATCATTGAATTTAGAGTCGGTTTCTCTAAGCGACTAGTTTTTATATATTTGATGACATTCACTTCCAATGGGAGTTCGATTCTGGCCTTTTTTTGGGGGCCGTTTACTGAATATTCATTTGACATACTAAATCAAGGAATAAATAAAAATGAAAGAGCTGGCGGCTTTAACCATTAGGGTGTGCATCATGTTCAATCCAGTGTGGGATCTTGCCACTGAATGCTGGCATGATGATCTTTCCAAGAATTCTGGCAAAAAATCCAATTCAGAATAACTTGCTCTTGGCTGTTCTGCGTCCGGTATGCTCAATAGGTTGACAGAAGCTTGAGAATCACACTCTACAAAAACGAGTCTTAGCGCCCAAATATGGAAATGCAAGCATCTTTTGTTTTTTGTTTTTTTTTCTTGTTTGTTTGTTGATAAGGAAGTTCAGTTGCACATTTATAGCAAGGCATTCCACAGAAGAGTTAGGAATGATAGGAAGATTGGGTTGAGTTATTGGATAGATTGGCTATTGTAGTCATACAAGCTGATTGGACAGATGAATTCCTGACAGGAAAAACTTTATGGAGCCAGGAAGATCTTCTTATCTATGACACATGAGAATAACTTATAGATGGCATTTTCTATCATGCATTTTGCTTGTCTTATCCATTCTGTCTTAACATTTACTATTTCCTCTTGATGAGTCATGGTTTCTGCTAACTTTGGTTGAATTACTTTCTTTTTCTGAGCAGAGGACGGTCAAGATCAGTATGAGGATGATGGTTTTATAGTGGATGATGTGGATGAAGAAGGAGAACAGGATGAGGAGGAGGATGACAGGGAAAGTGATGAAGAGGAGAAACATAAGAAGAAAAAGAAAAGGAGGAGGTTGTCTTCTTGTTTCCTGTTGTTTTGCATTTTTCTTGTAATATCTTTTTTCTTAATTTCTCATGATTATTTTGGTGGTTGCACATAAAATCAGAACCTAACTATTCATTTTGTGCTCATCAGAGAATCAGAGAAAAACTATGTTCTTGATGATGATGACTATGAGTTGCTTCAGGACAATAATATTCCGGGCTTCCACCGGCCAAAGTTGGTAAGACTTCTCTCTCTTTACCTTTTTCATATGGATATTTAGATTTGAGGGACAGATAAAAATTTCCATGCATCTGACTCATTTTCCTTCCTAAATTTGTCAGGGAAGCAAAAAGTTTAAACGATTGAAAAAAGCTGGGAGGGATGCTGAGCAGGAGCGATCTGGATTCTCTGATGAAGAAGAAGTTGATATGGATGGTCGTAGTGGTCGAACTGATGAGGAAAAGCTTAAGCACAAGTTATTTGGAGATGATGAAGGTTCCTTTGGGCATTGTTTCTCTGAATTTTCTCCTTTTCGCTTTTGTGAGCATATTTGTTGACAGGACTATTTGATTTTCCTAGGTGTGGCTCTTGAGGATATCCCAGAAGAAGAGGAACTTGAAGAAGAGGATGGAGATATTGGTGAAGACGATGAGATGGCAGATTTTATTGTGGATGAAGAAGTTGATGAGAATGGTGCTGTTGTGAGGTATATGTTGAGTATGTGTGTGGTTGTTCATTTTTCCAAATTCTCCTTGTTTTTTCTAACCGGCAATCTGGATTTCTAGGAGAAGAAAATCAAGTAAGAAAAAGTCGAGGCAACCACCTGGTGTATCCTCATCTGCATTACAGGAAGCTCATGACATATTTGGTGATGTTGATGACTTCCTGATACGTCGTAAGCAAACACTTGAGAAGAGTAGCACTTACAATGAGTCGGGCGAGTGGAGGGAAAAGAGACTTGAGGATGAATTCGAACCCTCTATCATTGCTGAGAAGTATATGACTCAAAAGGATGATCAGATACGAGAAATTGATGTTCCCGAGAGGATCCAGGTTTGATGATGTTTGCTCAAACTTCTTATGCTAGTTCATAGTTTAAATTCAATATGTCATTGAATTGTTGCATAAACTTGCTCAACCCCACCCAAAGAAATTGATAAAAGAACCCAAAAAAGAAAAAAAAAAAAAAACTCAGTTGCTATAAAGATGTAGTGCAACATTGGCATGATTCCTATTCTTCCTTCAAATTGTGCAGTTATTTGAAGAGGTTACTGGTCCTGTCCCAACAGATACAAGCATAGATGAGGAGTGTCAATGGATCTTGAAGCAGCTTCAAAGCTCTGATAGTTCACCTTTTTTTGACAACATGGACTTGGTGATGGATATTAACAAGGACGAGATCGGTAATGTACTAGTGTTGCTGCATGGGCAGAAGCTTGATGTAAGACTTAAGACTTCAATAAACTTCAGTTATTTTTGCTTGGGAAAATTCTTGGCATCTTCATGCATATTTTATTGTGCAATATTGATCTTTCATTTTCTATGTCCACTATTGTAGATTCCTTTCATTGCAACTTACCGAAAGGAGCATTGCCTTACTCTACTTAAGGATCCCGAGTATGATTTGACTGAAGGTGAAGATAAGATCGAAAGGATTCCTAAATTAAAGTGGCACAAGGTATTTTTTTTTTTTTTTTGTTCATGTGATTATCCAGTTCTGAGCACAAATCTTTTGCAGGAAACTTTGCTATCTTATTTTTAATGTAGGAAGAGACAATACCTTCTTTTTCTTTTTGCAGAAACTTTGGGCTGTGCATAACCTTGACAAGAAATGGTTGCTTATGCAAAAAAGGAAGACTGCTCTTGAATCTTATTACAGTAAGCGATTTCAAGAGGAGGCTCGAAGGATTGATGATGAATCAAGACTTGCATTAAACCGGCAGATTTTCAACTCGGTTCTTGAGTCTCTTAAGGTCGCTGGATCAGAAAGAGAGGTTGATGACGTTGATGCTAAGTTCAATTTACACTTCCCGCCTGGAGAAGTCGAACTCGAAGAGGTCCAATTTAAGAGACCAAAGCGGAAGTCTCTTTATAGCATTTGCAGTAAGGCTGGTCTATGGGAGGTATCAAATAAGTTTGGCGTCAGTGCAGAACAGTTTGGATATTACCTTAACTTGGAAAAGATGGTATGTTCTTGCTGTTTCATAAATTGGAAAATTTTTGTATTTCCTATTTGTTCAACATCCCTGGAAAAGACGTTTGTTTTTTCTGTTTTTATCTTCTGATTGACCTCTACCCTATTTCAATAACTAAATATCACCATTCATCACGTCTGTTGATTCCAGCGCCGAGATGAATTGGAAGATGCCAAAGAAACTCCGGAGGAAATAGCTGCAAACTTTACTTGTGCAATGTTTGAGAGTCCTCAAGATGTGCTTAAAGGTGCCAGGCACATGGTATTAGCCTTTATCCAATCAAGATGTCCAACTCTTTTAATGCATTATGTCATTTCATTCCACATTGATTCTATTTTCAACTTCTTTTATATCCCATTTTTCCTTCTGGCATTCTTTATTAAAAAGGTTCTACATTAGCATCCTTCGAATTCCACTATTTAATTTATGTTGCATAGTTAAACTTTCACCTTGGTAACTTTACAATTACTAGATAGGAATATATCTGATCTTCTTAGAGGAAAGAAATATGTTTGGTTAATTCTTAAAGGTTATCAAATGCTCGTTTCTTTTATGGAGTAAAGTGGTTGCTATAACTAAATCATAGGCCATAGCAAAATCTATAATGATATCTCCTATTTCATTCCTTATTCCAAAATCCAAACCTCGGTTAGTTCTCTCTGACCCACATTTTCTCTTCCTCCGCATCCATTTAAAATTTCTCCTTTTACAATCTTTTCTTGGTTTATTCTCCTTGTGCTAAACTATCCATGCCATTCCAAAATTGTTTCTTGATTCTTTTATCTAATTGTATTTGTAGTGCATAAACACTAATCTCATCTCTTCACCTAGTACAAGTTTTAATTGAATAATTTTATCATTCACACTATTAACACCTACAACTTTATCTTTGAATTTATTTTTCTAGAAGTATACGTAAACTGTTTCTATTTCCATCCTTTCCTATGTACCATAAGTTGTATCCATTAAGCTCTCTAGCCTTAGCTCATTTTTATTTACTTTCTTTGAGACAAGCTACGTTGATTCTTCTTCTTTTCCTTCTCTTCTATTCACTAATTCCGTACTTCCCTTGAAGGAGCCCCAACATTTCATGAGGCAAAACAAAGTAACAGACGTGTTTTGGGTCTACCTTTGTCGCCTAACGAATGATCTGGAACTTTTCTCTTTTACTGTTGATTTTGTTATATTTGGTTCTTGGCATATTTTGCAATTCCTTTGTCGTTCCTGCTGCAGGCAGCTGTGGAGATTAGCTATGAGCCATCTGTCAGGAGACATGTCCGAAGCACATATTTGGAGAATGCTGTGGTCCATACTTGTCCTACTTCTGATGGGAAAACTACAATAGATTATTTTCATCAGTTTGCATCTATTAAGTGGATTAAGAATAAACCGCTTTCTAAATTCAAGGATGCTCAGTGGCTTCTTATCCAAAAGGCAGAAGAAGAGAAACTTATTCAAGTGACCATAGAATTACCCACAAATGTGCAAGATGATCTGTTAAATGAGGCTCATAATTATTACATCAGTGATGGCGTGAGTAAGTCTGCTCAGCTCTGGAATGAACAACGCAAGTTGATCTTGAAAGATGCTTACTTTAATTTCCTTTTCCCATCAATGGTAAAGGAAGCCCGATTCCTGTTGACTGCAAGAGCCAAGAACTGGCTTCTTATGGAGTATGGGAAACAGTTGTGGAATAGAGTTTCTGTGGCACCATATCAGCGAAAGGACAGTGATGCTAACTCTGAAGATGATGCTGCTCCTAGGGTCATGGCTTGTTGTTGGGGCCCTGGCAAGCCAGCAACTACTTTTGTGATGTTAGACTCAACTGGTGAAATGCTAGATGTTCTGTATACAGGATCACTCAATATTCGGTCTCAAGGGGAGCAGCAGCAACGCAGGAAAAATGACCAGCAACGATTGTTGAAATTTATGACAGATCATCAGCCCCATGTTGTCATTCTGGGAGCGGCAAATTTGTCTTGTAAACGCTTGAAGGATGACATTTTTGAGGTATATTTCTGATCCTGTATTTGAACTGACGGCTGCTTGCAGAAGCTTCAAAACTCAAAAGTGGGCCATCCACAACCTGACTGCAAGTCATTGTTTAGTATGAAAATTATTACCCACTAGGCTCCTTAGTAATAGCATCATCTTTTTGAACAACCAAATGATTTTTCTGGAAAATAAACCTTAAAATTACTTGATTTTTCAAATTTTCTAGCCCAAATAATAAATAGAAATGGTATAAAATTGAACCCAACCTTACTTTAAGCTGTTGCTTGAGAAGAAAATTACGACTGAGTAGACCATTTTAGCATTAAATATTTAGTAGTGAGATTATTTTTTGGACTAATTAAATGCTTTGCGAATATTCAAATATTCTAAGTGAAATGTTAATACAAATTCTATAAAAAGATCGAAGGTGGATCTTTGACCCCATGTTAGGAGTTAATTGGGGTCATGATTAACTTGGGCCTTATTTTTATGCAGTTAGACTTATCGTTTGTGCCAAAATGTTTAAAAATTAAATAGATTTTAGTTTCTTGATGGAAATGCTCCTTCGGTTATTTTAAAAGATTATGTCATTACTTGATGTTTCATGCTAAAATAGCATACTCAGCTTGACTTTTTAGTGCTTAACAGCTTTAACAGCATGAGTATATTTGAAATATTTATCAAACATGATAGGCGTTTTTGGCACTTTGAAAACAAGTGGGTATATCAGGATTTTGGTTAAAAGCATTGGGTGTATTTGGTATGAAGGCTTCGTATCTTGTGCAAAAAAGTCAGTTTTTGCTAAAGTTGAATTAATGCAGTGGGTAGCTCATATTATGTGGAAAGACTTATCTTTTTCTATTTTTTCCTGTCTAGGTTATTTTCAAAATTGTTGAGGAGCATCCAAGGGAAGTGGGTCAAGAGTTTGCTGTTCATGTTGTTTACGGGGATGAGTCTCTACCTCGTCTCTACGAGAATTCACGGGTTTCTTCTGATCAGCTTGCTGGGCAACCAGGTAAACACAGTAGTGTCTTGCCAATTTCTCATTTTATTTTAACCCTGCTGGATTTGACTTACTTTTAATGCTTGTTACTTATTTACTTCAAATGAGATCTGAAAAATAAGTTGCATTAGAGCTTATGAAAGTGGATCATGAAGTCTCAAGGATAAAGTCCATGAGCAGTGTATGAGGTTTTTTTTTTTGGCTTATTAAAATGTTATACTCCTAAATTATCTGTACAAATGTCGCCTAATTCCCAGGATACTCAAAACCAAATTATCCTCACTGTAAATTTATTAATATTTTTTTCATGTAAAAATCCTGCCTCTTTAACTTAATAGTTAGAAATAACGGCAACATTAACTCAATAAAGATAAAATAATAAAAAAAAAGATTAAACAACTAAATAGTTAGAAATAACAGCAACATTAACTAAATAAAGATAAAATAATAAAAAAAAGATTAAACAACTAAATAGTTAGAAATAACAGCAACATTAACTAAAAAAAGATTAAACAACTAAATAGTTAGAAATAACAGCAACATTAACTAAATAAAGATAATGTAAAATAAAAAAATGATTAAATGAGTTATAAATAAATACTTCAATTGCTCCTTACAAATTGTAAATCTATCCAGTCCTATTTTTTAATATTATTTGTGAAATTGACATTTGTGACAACTGATTATTTTAGTTTATCTGAGTATATATATGTATATTTTTGTGATGTTGGTTATGCATATCTGAGAACAAGCATGTATATGGAGCTAATGTCAGTTGCCGACTATCTGCTGACTTTATATCTGTGTATTATATTTATGCAATATACGTGATGTTGGTGATGCATGTCTGAGAACTTGTATGAAGAGCTAATCTCAATTGCTTAATATCTTTTATGCTTCCAGGCATTGTTAAACGTGCAGTGGCTCTTGGTCGTTACCTTCAAAATCCGTTGGCTATGATTGCCACACTATGTGGGCCAGGGAGGGAGATATTGTCATGGAAGCTTCACATGTTAGAACACTTCCTCACCCCTGATGAAAAATATCAGATGGTTGAACACTTGATGATAGATGCCACCAACCAGGTGGGCGTTGACATTAATTTGTCTGCAAGCCATGAATGGCTTTTCTCTCCGTTACAATTTGTCTCAGGACTTGGACCCCGAAAAGCATCTGCCTTGCAGAAAGCACTGGTTATGTCAGGGGCCATTTTCATCCGAAAAGAACTTTTGATGAATGGATTCCTCAGGAAAAAAGTGTTCATCAATGCAGCTGGTTTTCTTCGAATCCGTCGAAGTGGTCTGGCAACAACTAGCAATCATTTCATAGACTTGTTGGATGATACAAGGATCCATCCAGAGTCATATGAACTTGCAAAGCATATGGCCAAGGATATCTATGATGAAGATGTTCAAGATCCAAATGAAATGGATGATGATGCTCAAGAGATGGCAATTGAGCATGTCAGGGAAAAGCCAAAGTTACTAAAAGCTCTTGATATTGATGAATATGCTCTCAGTATTGAGCAGCAGCATGGTGACAAAAAGAGAGAGACACTTATGGACATAAAGATGGAGTTGCTTAATGGTTTTCAGGAGCTGCGCACTCCTTACAGTGAGCCTAGTCAGGATGAGGAGTTCTTCTTGCTTTCTGGGGAGACTGAGGAAACAATTAAAGAAGGAAGGTGTATTCAGGTGACCGTTCGCCGAGTTACAGACCAACGTATTATTTGTGTTCTCGATTCTGGCTTGACAGGAGTAATATTAAGGGAAGATCTTCCGAAATTTCCAAGCCATGATTTGACTGAAGGCAGCATCCTTACCTGCAAGATCAAAGGGGTCCAGAAGAACAGACTCCAAATGATTCTAGGTCTTACAGATGAAAAAGATGAGAAGAAAGAGAAGGATGTTATGAAATCGAAAATGGAGGAATTGGAAGAGTGCTACAATGAACCGAATGATGAAGAAGGAAAGAATAGTAATGATGCAAGTAACAAGAAAAGGGTGCATTTTAAACCAAGGATGATTGTTCATCCTAAGTTCCAAAATTGGACGAAGGAAGAAGCCAAGGAGGTGTGTTTCATTGTCATAGAATCCATTATGTTCCATTTATTGTCAATTAATTTTCTGTCTTAGAAAAAGAAGGATAAAAATTGGGCTCACTGCTTGGCATTGACTACCTAGTTTTGTGATTGTTTGAGCAGTTCCTTTCTGAGAAGGACATTGGTGAAAGCATCTTTCGGCCATCTGATAAAGGACACAACTATTTGACCCTAACTATGAAAATATTGGATGGAGTTTATGCTGATAAGGACATAGCTGAGGAGGGAAAGGATCAAAAGGACATCACTAGCTTGCTTCGCATAGGGAAGAGATTAAAAATAGATGGCGATAATTATGAGGATCTTGATGAGGTTGGTTCTTTTATCTTTTTTTTTTTTTATGCATATGGAAAGATGATATATTTGCAGGCATGATGCTTTGTCATACTTTCTGTTTATCTTACATTTCTAATAGAATAATGAGTATTTGAATCATTTATGGATCACAGATCTTCATTCCATTATGGTATTCAGTAGTTTTCTGTTTACTACATGCATGTCATTGGCACCCTGTCAGATAACCGATTATGCATCAACTTGTTTTTCAGTGGTAGTCTTTATCACTCTCCTACATGGTATCTCAGGTTATTTCTGAAAGGCTTGCTTTTAAAGGTTGGACCAGTTCATCCTAGTAGTCTTGATGATAATATCTGGAATATTGGTATTTGATCTGTCAATGATCATGGAGCCGATGAATCCTGTGTATCTTACTTAGATGATGGAATGATATGGTATTGGGTAGTGGATAGTGGATACGTTACGTGCACATGGGTGTGTCGATTTGGCAACACGATGGGGAACTTTGTTTCACATTACTTGATGATATGCATACGCCAACTTCTGCTGTAATATTTTGGGCTTGGCATTTGTGAAGTTGTTGCACTATTAGAACTGAACCCTTCTCTCCTATTCTTTACTGAATGTTTTTCTTCACATCGCTAGAATGAGTGATACTGTGGGAATTCATTGATTTGCCTGTCTAATCGGAACATGGTCTACCTAGGGGCATTAGGTCTGGGTTTCAGTCTTGACGCTTGAAATTCAATTGTTGTAGAATTATAAAGCAAAATTGGTGTGTGTGAACTTGTGAACTTCCCTCATCTATTTTGTTTAGAAATTTGTCATCAGTTGTGGGTAATATTTCATATGCTAGAAGCTTGAGAGGTAATTTGGTCATCTTAGCTGTATTATTTATTTGCTTGGTAAGGTGACTAATGTCTATTAACGAAAAGTAAAAAAAAAATCAATGCTTGAGTCAATTGCTTCGAATGGAAAGGGTTCCATCATTTGATTGATGGTTATTATGTTCTCTGCTGTATATTGACAAGTAACCTTTTACAGGTCATTGATCGATATGTTGACCCACTCGTGGCCAATCTGAAGACCATGCTTGGTTATCGCAAATTTAAGAAAGGAACAAAAGCAGAAGTTGATGATCTTTTGAGGATGGAGAAATCAGAATATCCGACAAGGATAGTTTATTGTTTTGGCATTTGTCATGAGGATCCGCTAAAAATCATTCTGTCATATATAAAGAGTACAAATCCACATCATGAGTATATTAAACTGCTTCCCAAGGGCTTTGAATTGCGGGGGGCGAATGTTTGATAGCATCGACAGGCTTGTGCTATATTTCCAGAAAAACATTAATAATCTACCTCTACCAATCAAAGCACTGGCTTCCAGGGTGCCTATATCACCTTTCAACAGCAGTGGTCTGGGTTCGAGAGTTCAAGATGGGGATCAATCTTCTACCCCTGGTTCAAGAAGAGGTGAGCGGAGGAGGAGATTTCTTCTTTTGCATATTCCTCCATTCATGGACCATGCTTGCCAACTTCATACAGATATTTGATTACTAAAACTATCCCACTTGGTCAACACTTGGATGACTAAGTGGCTGAAATGAGTGTTCTTGGGGTTTTAGGGATGGAAGGTCCAGGGTTCAAAGTTTGGTAAAGGCAATGGCCTTGTTATCCCTCCCCTGGAGCACACCTCTATCAAATACGTGGTCATCCAATGTGGGTGGCCTGACATTAAAAAAAAATAAAAATATCCCAGTTGCAGTTATTAAGGTTCTTGGTCGCTTCCAATTATGTGAATAATCTCTTTATTGTGGGACTCAATATCACAACTGTTTTTTCAATAATATTCTTCTGCTTTTGCCTTGCCCATTGTTATGATTGGTTGCTGCTGCTTAGACAAATTTTCTTATTGAGGGCCTTGTGAGCAATCTGGCTGCTCTATGACCCTCCAAAATAGTAGTATTAGTAGCTTTTTATGTTCGAGCTATCATTCCTCACATTTTTCTTGGCTGTCCCTTCCTCCTCTTATCCTAGGTACCTGAGAGAAAATTCTGCTGTTTCTTCTGTTCAGGCACTATCATTCAGTCATTTTTCTTGACGTCTGAGGGGTTGGGCTATAAACATGTCCTGTCTCAAGATTCACCTGCCCTTTGCTGTCATTTATCTCAATGAACCCCTTTGGTTTGACTGGAACTTGTTCTCCAGCTGTTTATGTCACTTAACATCAATGCCTTTTTCTGTGAAGTTTTTTTATTTTTATTTTTATCCTCTCTCTCTCTCTCTTTCAGTGTTTTCATTCTCTGCAGTGTTATGTTGAGGTCCCTCAGTCTCTGCCTCCATTTTTGTTTGCTCAAGACAAATTTTACATGGAATTCTTTCTTTTGTTGCCGTTTTCAGCATTATTTATTATTATGAGCAATAATGCTAGTATTTACTTACCATAGTGAATGCAGGCAGAAACGAACACAGGAATGGTGGTATTCGTGATGCACATCAAAGTGGGTTGCCTAGGCCATCTGGCCATGGCCACCATCATGTAAGAGGAAGCCAACATGGCAGGAGTCAGGAACATGACTCTGGTTATGGTTCTTCTGAGTGGGGTAAGAAGGGCGATGACAATGAGCTGAGCAGCTTCCCTGGTGCCAAAGTTCAGAATTCACCAGGCAAGGAGTTCTTCACTGGTGGTTGGGCCAATAACAGAATCGGCAGCAGATGGAGCGATGGTAGTTTGAATAATGCAGCGGGCAGTAACAATGGTTGGGGTTAGTGGAAAATGTGATAGTGGGAATGGGGATGGTAGTAGTGGGCAGGCATGAGGTTGGTCAGTAGCAGTGGTGGCAGCAGCAGTTGACATACTGGTGCGTTTGGTCATTCACATAATCACATCGAGATACCTGCTGCTGCCAAAAGTTGGTCCGACATGCACGGGAGGGAGGATGATGTCAGTGGCTGGGTATGTAGGCCAACGAGCAACAGTCTCATGCAGCTGGCCATTTGTCCAAAGATCATCATGTATTTTACATTATTTTGAATGTGATGTATCTATCAGCTTCCTACTTGTGTACTTTTCTGTTGCCCAACCAAGGCTGCTTGGGGCAGGGGGGATGTTTTTGTACCAAGGAACGAATTATTCAAAAAGTAAATGAGAGGTATATCAATTTCTGAGTGCCGTACTAGAGAGAGCATCTGATGAGATCCGAGCCTGCTGGATTTTCACCTGCTATTGTTTGCATTTTCTTTTGTACCATGTCTCTCTAATTAAATGGCAAGTTCATGACAGGGGCCTTTCTTCCTCTGTTTGATTTTACCGCCGCTCATTCTCACTAGCTCAGCAATGTCGTTAAACAAATGTATGAAACAATCGTCTTAAGCAACGTAATCGGTGGGATTTTTTATTTGATAATCAAGACGGGCCCATCTAAGAGTTTCGTGCTGAAATTTAATAGAGACCTAAGTTTCACCAATGTTAGTGTTAGGTTATCGTATGCTTGCAGAGATTTGAGGGGTCTAACTATTTCTCCTTTTATGCTAATAATCTACCCTACGTGTGTTTGGGAATGAATAAACTTTTGATGAAAAGTTTTGGAGAGTAAAAGTTGTCAAATGATGTGATATGATAGGGGTAATGATGAGGAGTAAAGATGATAAAGTTAAAATAGATAGGTTA